>JXSR01S034287.1:0-10837 GCA_000969725.1 Ophiothrix spiculata
ATAATTAACCCCCGACCCTGCTTCAAACGGCCCTGCGCTATACTGTTGTATCAATGCCATTTTTAACAGACCCGACACACCCTTCTCTACACACAACTCATGTAAACCTTCATGTGTGAATACTAATGTCTGGCTGTACCTTGTGCAAGAGGGTTTCTTTGTCCTTGTGCTTGACTCAATAAGATACACATCGTCATCAGCAGCAACAGCAACAAGAAGTGGGTCATCATTCAGCAAGGTTACACACAAATTGACAGTCTCATCAGTTTCATGGGGAAGGAGCCTGGTATGGGCCAAATGGTGTGTTAAAAAGGGCTATGTCAGCACTTGAGTGCAAACAATCACGATGATTCATTTCTCAATAATTAAAGGATAAAAAATCCTCAGAAAGCAACATGGATTTATGCATGATCCCTCCCTACACCTCTTATGTTTTGTTTGTCCATAGCATCCATTTAAAAGTTTCATTACATTACACTTCCAATATCCACTCAGAAATCACAAATTGTAGGCCTGCCTATGCACTACTCAGCCATTATGAGTGAGGCAAGTGCTTGCACTGAAGCCTTGACCTGACCTTGGCTGACGACAAAATACCGTACAAGTATGCTTCTATGAACTCATAGAATGGGCTTAAGACATACGCATAATGTACATTGAAGCAGTAGACTTTGAAGAGGCGGTTGAACGAATTGGCATATCCCTCTTCCAGAATCACCACCTTCTGATCAAGAACCAGGTAGTTCCGGTTGTGCTTCCTCAACAGATAGGGTTGTCTGTACCTCTTCTGAACTTCTGCTGCTTTCTTTAAATCAGTTCCTGAAATATAAAGATTAAAACTATTTTTTTATCAGTTTAAAGCCGTATCTATTCATAACAGAAATAAGGTAACATTACAGAGGCACACTATTGCATAATACTTATATTTCTGCTTCAGAATAGACACAAAAGTTGTGTTTTCATTACAATCAACTTGCAACCTTCAAATTACAACCAAGCGCTCCTGCAAGAATAAATGCTGGGTGATGAGATGCCCTTAATCATAACAATAGCCAGGCTTGGGTGACACAAGGTAGAAAGCAACTGTAGCTTAAAGGTGTAGTTCATATTTTAGGATGTGTATACTTTACTTTTAACTGATTGACCTTGACCTCTGAAATGCTTTATGCAAGGGCAGTTTGGCTAATTACTGTGTTCATTGTAAATGACAAACTCACACTGAAATACTGTTTTAACACACCTTAATTTACCAACTTTAGCCTGTAATATCCACATCTTCCATTTTAGCATGACTAATTCCTCTTGTTGATGTTGGAGTGGCGGTAGTAATAGGTGCTGGTGGTTGTGCTGGTGTTTGTAATGGTGATGTTGGTGCTGGTAGTGGCAGTGAAGGTGATGCTGTTGCCTTTTGGGTCCGGTATTAATGCTGGTAATAAAGGTGGGAGTGTCAGTAACAGTCCTATTTGCAACTATAGGTTGCAGTATTGGTTGTGGCGGTCCAGGTCGAGTATGGAGTGTGAGAAGTTGATATTGTGGTGCTGGCCGTGGTCAAGGGTACACAGTATCGGTGGTGGTGGCGTGGCGCAGCTAGGTAACATCGGCAGGTTCATCAAATCAATGCCATAGTAGTATTGCACTTAGTTGGTGTAAACATTTTGGCACTGAATCCAAAACACTGCCTGTAAACATCTGCCAAGTGATGTTTTGGTGTTATCTAATGTTGGCAAACCTTTCTGACATTCTTCATAGAGGAGGTTTACAGCTACTCGGTCTAGTTGAGCTATTTTCACATTCTTTGTTATCCTGTAAACAAAAAAATTATAGAAAATAGACAGTTACCTTGAAGTTGGGTAAAGCTCTTGATTAAGTTGATTTTTGTCGTCTTCTCAGCTTAGATTCCAAAGTCATGGAAAAGGTCTGATTTCGAATTGAAATGTACCACACCTTGTAATTAATATTAACAACTTTTAAAAGCACTGAAGTGAGAGCTTTACACCAGTACAAAACTACTCTTTTGAAACAGTCAATTGATCAAGCTGATTGAATGCATTGATCACTCTGAAAATAGATGTACTGACTTTGGTTATATGATCAATCTGATCTGATACATATAGCATAGTAGTATATATAAGTAGTCCAATATCGATGATATATATCTGACAAAACTCATTTAAAATTAGGATTTTAGGCAATCCAGCATACTTCACATCATAATGATCCATTTAAAAATTACCTTGTGACTGTATAGATTTTACCAACCAATATCATTACCAACACGAAAATAATACATCCAATCCATGACAGCACTTGTCCAAAAATGGTCCTATTTGGTGCGTCATCTACTCCATCTTTTGCAAAGTCTACCTGTACTGCTATAAGGAAGCGTTCCACCAGCCATTTGAAGACCAATGGCTGACTGAATGTTCCATAATATTTCAGAAAATCAA
The DNA here is from genome assembly GCA_000969725.1 of Ophiothrix spiculata. Classification (NCBI taxonomy): domain Eukaryota; kingdom Metazoa; phylum Echinodermata; class Ophiuroidea; order Amphilepidida; family Ophiotrichidae; genus Ophiothrix; species Ophiothrix spiculata. The sequence continues at coordinate 2,448 of JXSR01S034287.1, forward strand.
GGTAAGGAGCTAAAAATTTCTCCATATTTTGAAAGTCTTGTTGATTAAAAAAATGAGAAATAGCATGTAAGAAATCATATGATAAATGATCATTTTAATAATTATTTAAAACCAAATTTCAAAATTATGGCTTTTTTTAAGGATAAGCAAGTAAAAAAACAACAACTTGACTGAATCCTGGTGAAAAACATGTTTCAACCTTTTTTTCTAAGATAGGATAGAAACAGAAAAGGTATGAAATTTGAGAGTTAACTCTGCAAAATAAATCCATATACAAGGGTTGCATGCACATGCAGGGACCAAAGTGCCACCTGAAGAGTGACTTGGTTTGAGCCCTGGTGTAAACATTATTTCATCATGTTATCAACAATTTTAAGGTAATATTCCTGACCATCTCTCAGCTGGGGACAATTTCTTTGGTCTATGCAAGTAAGAATTGGCTACAGAGGTATTATGGTTTTGATAGCCATATCCATCACTCCATATTATGATCTTTGTAACATCAAGGTTGGTTTCCAGGTACTTATCAAAGTGCTGGTATTGGAGATGTGCAAACATATCTCCAGACAGATTGGCCTCAGTCTTATCCCAAACATAACAGTAGGCTTCCTTTGTCTTGAGGTTGTACAAGGTGAAATTGTGCACTATCAGTTTAGTCTTGTAGTACTAGCTTTTGTTTTGGGGCAAAGGAGCACGGCCTGTAAATCCATGGTCCACACAGAAAGCTTTTCACTGGCTGCCTCTTTGTCTTTGCTTTTTTCTGTTCTGGCTTCCTTCTTTGCTGCAATGTGCTGATCATGGATGGCCTTCTGGATGTTCCCTTGCTTGGCACTAATGCAAGTGTCCACTGGGTTCTGCAGATTGAACAGAGTTCATGGTGGTGGTGACTGGCGGAAGAGAGATCCTGGGAGTAGTTGCTGTTCCGAGCAATATTTTGGGTGGGTGGCGGTGTTGTTGGATATACTTGATGTTTCCTATATTTTATTGCCAGAATTGGCTTTGCAATGCAAATACCAGCCTACATAAGCTGGGGGATCTTGAATTGGGATGACCTGTAGGCTCTCACTTTTTCTGTTTTTGTAGCCCCAGAGGGTGGGGCAGCTACATGTCTGATCCTGGTGCTTACTTTTCTTTTGATTGGCTTAACTACCAACCTTGCAAGTCTTCTGCTAACTTCCATATTAAACCTGGAACTTTAGCCAGTATAATGTATGAGTATATTGTTTTCATAAGCCTCCACCACTGATGCATCTCTCAGTTTGTTTTGAATTTGTGCTGATAAATTTAGAGCGTTCTGAAGCTGTGTCTGTTTAAATATTTTTAGCACTTCATTATGATTTGCCAACATTTGTAATCTAGCAAAAATGTTGCCAGGTTTTACTTGTTGGTCCTTGTTCTTTTTATCCCCCCCCCCAAGAATTTAAAAAACATAGAAACTTTTACAATTTTAAAGTTTAAGTCCTCAAAAGGGGTCCTTCATTTATTCATTTATTTTTCCTGTGTTTTGAGAGTTGGATTTGTATATAAGTCTTTGATTTGGGATCATTTTAGATGGAATGAGTGCATTTATCAACTGAACAAAAGTTTACCCAAAATAAATTTACGCCTTATAAATGCAAAATGCAATGCAAGCACTATTTATGTACACATGGATCTCTCACTGTAATCTTCCCACTCAGAGACAGTAACATACTCTAGGCTCAAGGGCAAGAGGGAAGGGGTAAACTCTTGATTTGGTATTCATACTAACTACTGATTAACCTGAGGCTCTAGGCTCAGGGGCAAGAGGGAAGGGGTAAACTCTTGACTTGGTATTCATACTAACTACTGATTAACCTGAGGCTCTAGGCTCAAAGGCAAGAGGGAAGGGGTACATTCTTGACTTGGTATTCATACTAAATACTGATTAACCTGAGGCTCAAGGGCAAGAGGGAAGGGGTAAACTCTTGACTTGGTATTCAAACTAATTACTGATTAACCTGAGGCTCTAGGCTCAAGGGCAAGAGGGAAGGGGTACATTCTTGACTTGGTATTCAAACTAACTACTGATTAACTTGAGCACAAATCCAAGTTTTTAGGATGGTGCTACACAAACAATATTTCAAGGAATGTGGGAGTCTGGAGAATGTGATTTTCCAGTGTGATTATGCAAACAAAACTTAAAATGCAAGCAAAGGCATGAACTAAAATAAAATGACTGTACACATGCAACTTATTTTTATAAAACAGCTGTTGATTCCGCAGCTCAGGGTGTACCCCCTTAGGTTTTAATGATATATGTACTGTACGATAAAAGTTTACACACATACCTACGTTCCTTTGATCTTGCAGCTGTTGTCTTGCTATAGTCCTCAAGTTGACCACTGACAGCCGCTAGCACCATTTCTTCTGTGTAATTCCCCTCAAGGGCCTACTTTTTGCACTACAAAGTATTGCATCACATTTGTGGTTTAATGGTTCGGGTGTATCGTCAGCATCTTTAGGGCTTAACATGGGTTGAAGTAAGTACAGTTGACAAACTTGGGTTTCATGACTTCCAGGTTTATTTTAAAACTTTTTGTTGATGCTCTTGTTTTGTTTATTACAGAGATCTTCAAATCCATTGTTCCCAGTACAAGGTATGATGGACTCTAGTGTGTGAAAGAAATTCATAGTTAGTTTTTCCGGTACCCATCCAAACAGCACTGCTTTTACCTTCCTGTCATAATAGAATAATTTCCATTACCCATCCTCAGCCATATAAAGTCTCTTTATTATTTCAATTCCTTTAATTTGCCTTTGAGGTACATTTCTTACCATGTGGAAGGTCTACATCGGCGTATCCATATACAGCAGCTTTTACGTATGCGTTTTGAATGACTGAAGATTCATGGGTAGGGGACAGTTGAAGGAAGTTTGAGCAGTTGAAGGAAGTTGACCCTCTTTAATTAGGTTGTTGACTCTGTTTCTAATGAAAGTCTGATTAGAGTTTGTAGGATTATTTTGTAGAAGTTAATAAGTAGAGGAGTCATGAAGTTAGCACACAGCTTCAGTAAGATATAACTTAGCCCAAACAACAACTGCCCAAGTTTTTTCAGCTTGCTTAACAGTCCGGGCAATGAACCTGATCTGGTTCGCGAACCTGATCAGGTTCGGTTGAAACCCCGCAATTGTCTCGCCTTCCTTCAGCTCAAATTCAAGTGCATTAATCTGTGAATTTCCCCACTTACTGCAATTTGCACATCTGCATCTGCATATTTGGCAGGATACCTTTGCTGTCACAGTCATTGGATGGCTGATCATTGGTCAGTAGAACGGGGTTGCCATCAATGTCAGTTACATCTTCCAAATTTGGATGATACCTGTTTAAATGTTCATACTTGTACGTTCGCCTATGATCTGTCTTGATCTGAGGAAAAAACAAAGGAAATAAAGAAATTGAAGGAAAGAAGAGGAAAAAATATGAATGGAAATCGATAATCATTTTTTACTAGCACTGCGCAAGACATGCAGCAAGACACCCCCTTTGATTTGCACCGCCACATATGGATGATTTCCGTGCAAAAAAAAAAAATGTTACTCTAGTTTGTGTCTCATATCCAATCAGCGATCATGTCTGTGAAATTTAGTTTGAAAACATCTTATATCAATGATCATGCCTGTGAAATTTATGTTTTTGTGAGAAATTATCAATGTTAGACTTAGTTTAAAATAATCATGACACAGGCCTATCAAAGTTTTGACTCATAAATTGCCAGTTTTTAGTACCTCGTTTCTGGCAAACATGTAATTTGATTATAATATTGCTTCATGCTAAAGAGATACATGTATGTAATGTTAGATCATCAAATTGATCAAATAGTTTGAACCTCGCAATACACAAGATTCACAAGATACGTATATTGGATTTTCAAATTTTTAATATTTCTTTAAAATATATAATTTTAATGCTTAAACAGTAACAGAGGCTGCATACCTCCTTGATTGCCTCTCTATACAGTCTTACAACATATTCCATCTTGAAACTTGTGTTACGTTCAGCAACATATCCTTTCATCTGTGCCCATATCAGCTCTATTGCATTCAACTCACAATGGCATACAGGTGTGTGTAGAATCGTATGGCCATGCATTTCTGCCAATTTGTTTGTAGCGTAAACTGGATCCGGTTGATGTTTTTTAATCAATGTATACAAATTCACCTGGAAAATATTGACATTCATAAAAAGTAAATGATCACAACACTCCTAGTTTTCCGCAGACATTTGAAATAAAACCACGAAAGTAAGTTCTTCTTTGAAAGCACGAACATTTGCAGCATTCAATGGGGGTGAGGATGCGTTGCTTAATCCAGCACTAGTACTAGCTCCAGATGATGTTGTATTTCCTCTCGCAGCATTCACTGTAGCTGCTCTCCCGGCAGCTCTGGCAACTGATCTTGGCAAACGTCTTGGCTGTGATGGACTATTTTGTTGCATATTCCTTGTTAAACTTGACTTATGAGATACTGATGAAAGTCCGTAGAGGTCTGGTCAATAGTCTTGGTCTGGTTGTATGGTTGGGGTCACTGTTGTTAAAACATCTGAACTGCATAAGAGTCACTGGGTATAATCAACTCACAATTCATACAGGTGTGCGTAGAATCGCATAGCCATGCATTTCTGCCAATTTGTTTGTAGCGTAAACTGGATCTGGTTGATGTTTTTAATCAATTCATACAACTTCACCTGGAAAAGATTGACATTCATAAAAAATAAATTATCACAACACTCCTTATTCTCAGACATTTGAAATAAAACCACCAAAAGTAACAACAACACGGTAGCACAAATAGATCGCATTCATTTACCATATTTCATTTATAAGCAGTCATAGGTATATCTCTTAGAATGTTTAGTTGATTGCAGGGCCCGCTGAACAGCCAGGCAGAGGGGGCTCGAGCCCCCTCACTTTTTGACCAAGGTCCCTGGACCCCATGCCGATTTGCGCCACGCTCTACTAGAGAGTAAAACCTGAACCCCCTCACTTTAAAAAGCATTCCCCATATTCAACAGGATTTTTTTCATAAAAATTTCTGTCTCAAAATATGCATATTAATGAGGTCGGTTACGGAAGGACAGCAAAACGGACAAGGTTTTTCACCTTGAGTACATTTTTGAAAATTTTTATGAAATTTTTGAAGAAATTTATTTCAAAGTTACTGAATGCATTGCTTGGTATTTCTGCAATAGTTTGCCACATTCCACTTCAAAATATTAAAGTGGAAAAGTAAAAAGTTTTAACAATGCAAAATGCAAAGGGATCATGGTTACGGAAAGACATTTTGTCCGCTGATTTTTGGGTGCACTGAACCGTAAAGCCTGGTCAGGATTAACAAAAAATACAACCACATGTGTAAATTTGATACTTATTTAAGCCATTTAGAACAATAACACCCAAGTAAACAACCATGAATGGGTTGAAAAATTAAATAAAAAGTACTACTTTTCATTATGAAAATCAAGAAATTTGACCAAAAATTAGGTAAAGAAATTTCATAGACATTTTTGTTCAGTCTTTTCAAAATTAGGTTAATTTTAAAGAGCTTCAAAATAGCTTTCTTTTGATATCAAATATATGGTGGTAACATTTTTCTTTGAATAGTTTCATCCTTTTTTCAATATCTTTCTCATGTCCACTTTTTCGTGAAAATGGCCTATTCTGTGCAGTTTGAAAACTTTTGGATGGGAGCTAAATAGTCTTCAAGACATGCCTGCAAGTCTTTAAATTTTGACAGCAGTGTCCATGGTTTGACCAACATGCTTACCAACGCCACTGCAACCTTAAGGATATTATCCACGCCATTCTGAGTAACACCAGGATACTTATTGGAAATCCTTGGTACAAGCACACAAAATTGAAACACAGTTTATGTTGTGTACTGGTGAATGGACACACCCTCACTGGATTGATGTTCCTATTTGAGTTTGTTCCGTATATTATATGCCTCTTTTTGGTGTTTTCACATACACCAAATTCACACCATGGCATTCATCACAATTGCACAATACTTTAGGTGAAGATGTTTCCTGTGTGTAAAAGAAACAAACAAAGGAACAAACAATTTAAGCAGATACATAGACTGAAGCAGTGTGCGTTTCTTAACCTCATCTACCCAGATTAGGGGTGCCCCTATGTTTTTTCACCTTTGCATAAAAATGAAAAAGCAAGCAACCCTAGGCATTTGGTCAATATCGTTTGTCTTTATTTCTATCCTTTGTGGTCATTTTGATGAAAAAATAGGGTTAGGGTAGGCTGTCAAAGTTGATGAGGGGAGTTGGTGAGGCCCAGTAAATTTTAGGTCACCTTTTTGATAAACATGTGCATGCTATGAGGCTTGAAATTACAGTGCATCTTAGAATTATCATTTACCTTCCCTATTAGTTTTATAGCAAATCTGGGATTTGCTGGCCATTTGTGCCAAAATCCAGCTTTTCTGATTCGGATAATCCAAAAATTGATTTATACGGTAAGTAAAAGAAGATATTGCATATCATTAGGCCTATATATTTAAATTAATCACCTTCTCTGGAATTTGCCTGAGAATGGCGATGAATATTCCTGTTGGTATTTCACCGGTATTTATCCTCCAAAAGTAGGATTTTTACTGGTGAAATACCGGTTAGCCTGCAATAGAAAACTGGGTTGTTCTGGTAAACAAACAGGTAATGTTGTCAATTTATTGCCTAATATAGTCTTAGCGAATCTGAATTGGAGGTTTTGAAACCAACTAAGATCAGAATTGGCCGATTCCAATCTTGGGTAGATTGGTCGAAATAAATGATACAACTCGGTTATTGCACACATTAATATATATCTATATAATTTGAAACTCGCATCAGTTATGAACCAATTCGTGTTGCCTTGAGTGGAAGCCCCCAGGTGAAAATAACATGAAATTAGATTGTATATATAATCAATTATTTATTTACCATAATATTTCTCCATCAATTCGTAAAATACATTTAGGAGACTTGCAGCTGTCTTCATTTGGTCTGGCATTATTTGGTTTTGGGACAAAATGTACCGTACACTGCACATACCAGCAGTGCAAAATGTACATGGAACTTGTGAGGCAGAATCCCCTGCAATACATGCAGCCCGAAAAATAGCAAGAAGTCTCTATACTGTGAGGATGAAAAAAATCAAATGTGTTCACAAACATAAGACCAAAGAATGATTCCCAACTTTAATAGTTCTTACATTATGAATTATTAGTTATGAGCTCCCTCCATATGATGACATTTCTTAAAGACCAAGCATATACATTTTTGCAATAATGTTGATACCCTTTCCAGTGTACTCGAGTACATACGCTCGTTCATAAAAAACTACCCATTTGCCTCCTTTTTGTGTACGAGCATGGTGTCCACCATGTAATGGCAGAGGCCCACCTGGAATTTTACTCCAATTATGTTCATGAATTCGATCTAAGTGAAGAAAGTATGATTTTCAAAGAAAAAAATTTGAAAAAAAAACCCAGCATAAAACTTTTGCCAGGTTACCGGATTTAAAACGTGCACACGTCAGCTTTGAGACAAATTTTCTTTATTGGGCCTTATCACCATATTACACCAAATGGATCATTATATCCACCTGGACATTCAACCTGTAGTACAACATCAATTCAACACATTTAGAATTTTTTTGAAAAAAATATACTCTATGTATACCTAGGCTATTACAAGTGTGAATGGGCATTGGAGGGAGAATACGAGGTACGGCCCCTAGCTGGTAAAAAAAGGTGCAGCCTGAGTGTGTGGCCCCTTAGATATCAAAACAAACAAAAAAATAAGCCACCTTGGATTCAAGTAACGTAAACTGACTGCAATATTTACAAAGATCTTAACAAGTTTAAATAATGCATGTTGTGTGGATATATTTATGACCCAAAAAATATTCACATTTTGATCATTACTGCATTATTTAATACTCTTTTCAAATTGCTTTCTTGTATTTTTTTTAAAATCTAAACTTTTATTTTATCTAATCTGTAATTTAATGACATCCTCACCTTTTGTTAGAGCAAGCTCTCCCAACTTCATAGGGTATCTTCTCATTGCTGTGGGTGGTGAAATTTCCGAGAGCCGCCTATCTATCTCTGGAATAAATTTCTTGATGTAATACATTTGTCCGCTGTCCTTAATCCATACATGGAGGATTCGCTTAACAAATCCAAGGCAAGTTCCATCCATGGAGTCGACAACAAATGTTTTGGAGAGGTCAACGTCTTTCAGCAAACATGCCACTGACAAGCCTTTTACACCTACAAGCTGTATGAAAAAACACAAAATAAAAACAAAAGGAACATGCTTAGATGGTTCACGAACCTGTCTTCCCTACTTTATCGATTGTCTACTGCCTCAGTTCAAG
>JXSR01S034288.1:0-17694 GCA_000969725.1 Ophiothrix spiculata
AAATATAACAATAAAACATGTGTAATTGGCATTGCTCAAAGCCAAATTAATCAAAAGAGGAAACCCAATAGCAGTAATCAGTTTTACACTATAAAGAATTGCATCATATACAAATTGAATTTCATACACAAGAATTTGTCTTTCATTTAGATCTTATTTAGATCGTATATTTCCCTGGGGCCAATGTAATTATGATTATGGTCAGCAAAGTAATATATGAAACAGTAGCAAAAGTGCTGGGCTTAGCAAGATCATGTGAGTACGAGGTCATTAAGAATATAGACATTGTTCTTTTCAAGGAACTGTGCTTTTGTCCAAATTGCCATTTCACACTACAGGGTAATCTACAGCATTAGCGATTATAATTTAATCATCAGTTTAAATGCAGACTTTTCATGAGGTAAGTTTTTCAAGAGTTCATATATCAAGTCTATGTTTCTTTCTTGAATGCATGTAAAATGGGTTGTTAAGGTAAAAAAGTAATCCTCTTTCCCTCTCCTTCATGGCAATCCTGGACATACTCAGTTTGCTGTTTAAACATGTTAGAATTCAAATGGTTGTCTTACTTATAACATGATCATTTCTTCTTTCAAACCCATAAGGATCGTAAGATCATTATACGCATATTTACAACAACCATTTTCTTTTTATACCCTAGCACTTTAAATTTGCAACAGTCTTATTTTTCATCATCCTTTTTTCAGAGCCAATACCAGACTGGCCAATACCTAAATTCCTAGTTAAAATATTATCCATCAACTCAATCGCTTTCCTAAATAATAAAACTCATTGCCCTATTATATACACTGCAAATCGTACAGAACACGATACACAAGTTCAAAATACACGTTTTTAAAATCAGACACGTGTTCAACTTTAAAAAAAAAAGGAATACTTACAATTGTTGAACACTAATTTCGAAAGAACGCATGTGTCTTTTGAAATTAATGTTCAAAAATGTCAATTTTGAACATAAGTGTTCACTACTGAACATATGAAAACATGCCTGACACTCGTGTTCACGCAGGTGTTTAGGCATCCGATGTGTTCAAAAGTTGCTATTTTCAATTCTCATTCAAAATTGAACACTGCCGTCTGCATCTGATGTGTTCAAATTCAAATGCTTGAACACGTGCCAGTTGTAAAAAAGTATAGCAAATTTTCAAATGTGTGTCATATTACATATTCATATAGGAAACACATGAGCAATGTTAAATTTTTCTGAAAGTTTGAAGTGGTAGCTTTTTTATATTATAAACAACATGCACTGAGAATGTATCGTGAGTGTCAAACCTGACAGAACATTAGCGGCTGGTGTTCGGCAAAATTTGCAGTGGACCTTGAATCTTATATGATGTTTCTCCCCATGCTTGGCTTACGTAAAGTCCATTCCAATTAAGATAATTGTTATACCAAGGAAGAAAAAAATGGTTGAAGAGGGGTGGAAAAATAAAATGTCATACCAGCAACTTCATATACCCCCTCCTGATATCAAATGGTGCGTCTATTACCGACGATTCTAAATTTCTTATGAAGCATATTAATTTCCTGAAAATTTCAAAAAATGTAATTAAATTGAGAGGTTGATATTTCGAGGAAAACATTTTCATATATGCAAATAAACGCTTGAACAAGTTGGGTGTTATTTACTGTATCTAATACACGGTCTGTCATGAAGTGACACAATTCTCTTTCTAATTGGTTACACCGAGTGCATCTATATGAGTCAATTGAAATTTATTAGCAAATTTTCTTAATGGAGGTCACTACAGAGGTGAAAATGATATGTGGAGCAAGAATCAACATTTTGTCTACAATATAATGCTACAATACCGTATCTCGAAGTGATACGTTACAACCCTTAGAGTGTAATATCCCCATCCTTATTCATTAATGCCACAAGAAACTTCAATACAGGGTATATAAGATATTTTAAAATTGCGCTTTAAAAAAAACCGTTAAGAATTTGAAGCATGCCATGAATGTGATTCGAACCTATGAGGCAAGTACCTTGTTTTAGGATACATGGTTTATTGCTCCATCTTTATCGCCACAGAAGGTACAGTTGCAGAGTGTGGTGAAATATATATCATAAAACCAGTAGCCTTGTAGGATTCAAATGAAATCCGAATTTGTGACTTAATATCAAATGGATAAATTGCGTTTATTCAAGAAGTTACATTATATTTCATTTAACCCAAGTCTTCCTGAGTCCTTTTCTATAACACATCTTCCTGAAGGGGGATGATTACCACTCCCCTGTTATTTTGAAATTGACACAGCCAAAGTTTAGTTGTTTGGTACTATACGAGTAGTATAGGGTAGGTTCCCTTCTTTATTAATTATTTTTGACAAGTTGAACACGTGTCTGGCGTTAAAAAAAGTGTTCAGCTTTGAACACGTGTTATGTGTTCTCTGGCATTTGCAGTGTATGTAACTTAAAAAATTGGTATTTTCGTAGCTAGTTTTTATTTTTAAAATTTTCCAAAACTTGCAGCAAAAGAGAGCAAATTTTGACATTTAAATAAAACACATAAAATGTGCATAGAAATAGAAATTTATCACGGAAAATGTTGATTTTAATACATTATATTAAAATATGGGTGCTTGGTTTTATACAGTTTTGGGTGTATCTTTTTTGTGTCTGAGTATACCAGCTCTTTTGTCCTTCTCCCCTGCAACATGTTCTTGCCACGGCTCTCCTTGAGAATGACTGCTTACGCCACTGATATTCAAAATGGATTTTGACAATTCAGAAATAAAAAACAAACTTATCATCATTACATGCAAAGGTACACCAATTTTCCATCTTTCCCTTATCCATATATACCAAAGTTGATTTGTTTTTATTTATCCCCTACCCTAGAGCTTGAAAGTTGCCAGCTAAATTGAAAGAAAAAAGTAGAACACATGCAGCGTTTAGGGAAAAAGAAGGGGAAATAAAAGTGAATGAGATATCAAAAAGAAATCCAGAATTGAATAGCACAACTCCAGAAGGGATGTGACAAGACTAACAAGTGTGATTAGAATATTACCGAATTGATTTGAAGCAAGGTGACATGATAGTCAAAATGGAACATTGTCAACCGGTTATAGGCAGCTTATGGGTATTGTGTAGAGAGATGTAAAATGAATAGCAAGGTGTACTAGATTGCTCCGTTTATGCTTGGAGAAAATGTTGTGTTGCCCTGATTTGAATTGTCGGATTGATTTGAGGCAATGTACGTGGTATTCAAAATGGGACATTGTCAATAAGTTATAAGGAAGCTTATGGGTCATTGTGTAGATGTAGTAAAGTAAATAGCTGGATGTACTAGATTGCATTGTTTACTCGTAAGTTAGGAAGATAAAAAAAGGTATTATTGAGATTTGAAATGCCAGATTGATGTCAGGCAATGTGACAAAATAGCACATTGGATCCATATAACTAATGGTATTGCATTACAGATTTTTCAACAAAATACTGATCGACTTTTAAGTTATGATAGCAATCCCTTATATCTTTTCTCCCTAACACAAGGAAACGCAAAAATGTTCCTTTTTGGGTCACATCCAAAAATCAAGTTGATAATAGTGAGTGGGTGATGTTATGTTTCACATTATACCTCCTAATAAATCACCATATTTATCGTAGCTATGCTATTTTAAGTACTAGATGAGCGGTTTTGTTTTCATTAATCATTCAGCACCAAATAGGTGTAATTGTTTTCATAAAGAATGTTAGTGTTTTTGTAAAGAGTTTAAAGGTGTTTAGACACTGTAGACACACTTTCAAATTCAAAAAAGCACTTATTGATAGTTGCCCAAAATATCATGTAATTTTAAACAATTTTTTTTTGTCTAAAAGAGGAAATAATCTGGTCATGCTAATATATACTGGTATTTCTGCACCTTTGCCTTTGAATGTGTTGACACAGTGTTGTCACATATTCTACGGATCAAATATCCCACAACATGAATAAGTTTTTGCCCTTAAACGCTTTAGAATCACACTCACAATAATTGCTCCTGTTTGTTTATTAAACCTGCTAGCGTGCCCTGAGAAACTGTAGAGATCCATACTTGGCATTTGAGCATCGTACCGTACGTATACTGTGACTTAACATATAGTTCTTGATTTATACTTGGAAAAAGTTGTTATTATGAACGTTATCGTCAGGATTTAATTATGTCTGGAAAGCTGTTCTAGAGGTACTTCTTTGTCACATGAAAAACCATAGCTAATCCACAGTCTTCTATTCTGTTTATCAAGGTTAATATATTTGATGGCTCACCCGGAAAATTGGACTTTGCGACAATGACAGAACACTTATCAACAAACTGTTGAATATAGGCAGCAAAAAGGAAAATAATAAATATTTAGAGCAGATTTTCTGTTGTAAAATTGTATCGCCTTGATCAATTTTAACAAGTAAGATGTCATTTAAAAGCTTCGAAAATGCTAAAACAGATGAATTGAAAAAATCTAAATTTGTATCATCTGCAAAGTCCCCCTTTCGGTGTGAGCCATCACATATAAGGTTGCGATTTTTTTCCTGCTGAGATGCTAGTACTTGCCTAGTTTGTCACATAATCGTCTGTTAACCATTGTTAACACATGAGCACCAGGATGACTTGTTTTAACTCTACTTTTTTCTTCAAACGATGCGATTTTTTCACCGTCTTCCTCAATTTGGATATTTTCTTTTAATGTTATAGGCCTAACAGTTATTATGATTCCCCGATAAAGTATTGATGCGAATAGTATGATTTTAACTGCTATCAATTCTGACGTATTGATATCCATAAACATAAGTGTCCATTTATATGAATATTTAGTGAGTCGTTCATGACGTATTTATTGTTTCCTTACTAAATAAATCGATGGGTGTGCAACAAATCGTTCTAAACCAATCAAAAGTCGCCATTTACCATAACAATTTTTGACAAAAATGTAACACCATTCAGCCTTGCGTCGCGTTCGTGTATTGCTGCGTCTGCGCGTTGATATGCCAAATACGGTCTTAATAATGAATAATTAATCACAAAATATTAATAATGGTAATTTATTAAAACACTTTGCAAAATTTAATGCTGCCATTTTGTTTCTCCTCTACGACTAAAAATCACGTACATTTACTAAATATAACGACATAACATTCCAAAAACAACACATATTATCAAGAACTATCAAATTGCAGTCATCCTGAAATCAATAGATATTTTAGAATTCTTACCGTTTACACATTCCAGCTAAAAATATATTCCACAGCGAGAGAACCATTACACTAGCGTTTCCTCTTAGTGCATTCAGGGCCCTGTTTCTCTCGCGTTTCTCCTGAAGCCATTGCTATCACCATATTTGGTAGTCATTAAGGTGTCATTAAGATTACAAGGCGGGGTCTATGTCAATCAAATGTGCAACCATGCGCAGAACATGTGCGCAGAACATTGCGCATGGGAATTCCAGTGCCGTGTGTGTGACTTGAAATCTTTAAGCTTAATCAGCACAGGTCAGCCGAATTCAAATGGAAATTTCACTCTTTGTGTCGGTGAGCTTATAGTACCATCAGCCAAAAGTTGTTCAGAATTAGTGTATCTAATGCTGTATGGGTCTGGTTCTATTTATTTTTCACTTTTATTGCACTGAAATTCAAGAGAATTCTCGGAAAATTTTTGTTGACAAAATCAGCTAAAATCGGGCATACTAATGAGCTTGTACGTGATTGGTTGATTGGTTGTGACGTCAAATTACAAATTTGCGCTGAAGCTTCATTTTTTCCGTTGGCAAGGTATACCAGATTCCTATCCCGAATTTATCTATTATCCCTGGTGCATTTGTGCAGACCGCGTCGACTGTCGCGACGAAGTTCAGTACGCATGATAAACTTAGGATAGGCGCGCCTTTCAAATATGCGTTACGCGGCCGCAATCACGGCGCGCTGTAGCATTGCGTAAACAAGCAATTTAACTTGTGGAAATATAATGATGTAGGCCTAAAAAAGTCATATATTATTTATTTCAGGAAAGTTGAGGAAAGGAATTATATAAAAACAAACAACATTGACTGGTATTGGTAACAATCGTAAGTGTTTATGTGTAGGCCTGTGTGTGTGCTAATTAGTTATTAACATTTTCTTGCTCCAGTTTGTTTTTTCTAATTGAATTTTGTCAAGATTATGGATCTTATTGAATGTTTTCAGTTCCGAAGTAAGTCAATTACTATATGTGATGACTCACCCCGAAAAGGGGGACTTTGCGACAGAACACTTTTCAAGAAACTGATGAAAATAGGCAGCAAAAAATAAAGAAAATAATAAGAATTTCCAGCAGGTTTTCTGTTGTAAAATTTCATCGCCTTGATCAATTTTAACAAGTAAGGTGTCATTTTAAAGCTTAGAAATGCTGTAATAGATGAAATTTTATAATCAAAATTGATATCCTCTGTAAAGGGCTTTCGGGGTGAGCCATCACATATACTTATATATGTTTATCCTCAGTTTACAATGGTGCATATAAGTTTTTTCCTTGACTTTGAGTTTATAAATGAGTAAAACTCATCCTAAAATCATATCTTTATGTTCTTAAAATTTGATATAATATATATATATGTAATTAATTCTAGGATATATAATCATCAAATTTACCTTTTGGCATTTTGCCGCATCTTATTTTGGTTTACCGTGCCACACGTACACGACGAGACACGATTTTTGCCGCTAAACGTTGCATCATTATATGCATGATAAGAGTGTCACAGCAACTAAAATTGTCATGGCAAATGTGTTACATTTTAGTTAGATAAAAATTCTTTCGTTGCACACCCCTTCATATTTATATAATAAAACAAATAAATACGCTCATGAATAATAAAACATGAATATTCATGATCCATGGGATATAGCAATATATAGATTTTCCAACTGCCGCAGTGTCGCCGCAATATATCTATTTACTAATTTCTACACACCGGAATATTGAGTTACGAAATTGTCACATTAGTAAAAAAATTGTATGATTTGAATTCTGCAAATTTGATTTATGATGAATTCTAGTAGTAAATAATTTGTCTTTTTGTACAGTTAAGTAGATAAAATAGAAAAAAATCGCTCGCATACAGATACCTCAGAATTCATAAATATAGGCCTATTATATCATGATATATGCGAAAAGAGGAGAACATAATTTTTGACTACACAAGTCTACCAGGTGCTCTTGGTTAACATATATTATTAGTGATAAGTTATTTACTTTTCATGTTAACCAATTCTACTCAGTTTGTAGAGTATGTTTAAATTCATTATTTGGTCAGAAAAGTCATTATCTGTCGGCAAATATTTACTGTAAGAAATTAGTTATCAAAGAAGATTTGTCGTTTAATTTTGAAAGACATCGTTAAGATTGAAGTTTGAAACAATTTGTTCAAAAAGTTGGAGAACTGACTTCAAAGCCAATAATTGTTTCGGAATTTCACACAAGTAAAGATCTTCAACAGTCACATTACCATGTCTTTACAAAGGAAATGTCCAGGAGCGTTAATGTTCTAGAAATCTTTATTACATAAAGTAATTTGTTCAGTCTTGTGAGAACAGGTGCATTGTAAGTGTTTTGAACATGACAAGAGGAGAAAAAAAGAGTTTTATCTGCCGGATATGTCAAGTAAATAAAGGATTTCATATTTCTTATATGTCTAACTAACCCGTATGTTTTGATCAGGGTATTTGCTCTGCCCTAAAACAGCCAAGTTGTGTGTATAACCGTTTAAATGTGTAAAATAGGTTTCGTTGTTGGTGGTGGTGGTGTAAAAGTTAAATTCTGTAACTTTTTTACCTGCCGGATATATGTCAAATACATAGGACTTCTATTAGTCAGTGTGTTTGATCTGGATATTTGACCTGCCCTACAAACAGCCATGTCATGTTTACAATCATGTAAATGTGCCAACATAGTTATGTGGATTCATATTTTAAAGTTAGATTCTGTCATCTTTTTTTAATTTTACTTTAACATGTTTAATACTTGCTTACACATGGCCCTGCACCTGAACTATAATGGGCATTCGCTTTTACTTAGAACAAGAGGATATAAAATTGATAAACAAAATTTCAATCCATTCTTGTGGTAATTAATTATCAATTCAACAATATTACTGCACACAATGTTTCAAAAATCGCCTAAGCTGCAATTTATTACGAATACATTTAATTTGACATGACAGGTTGGTAGTACCCAGTCTGGTAGTACCTGACCTTTGTGAATAGTGTGGGAACAATATTCTTGACGAATTTAGGAAATGGTAGACAAAATTTGACTTCAGTTCAGTTGAATCTCACAAATTCGTCACCCCCCCCCCCCTCAAAATGACAGGTTGGTAGTACCCAGTCTGGTAGTACCCAAACTTTTTCCAGACATTTCGGGATTTTAAAATCATTTGAAGTGTTCGATTGTAGATTATTCTTGGACTCTGTCATGTTGAAATAGTACTATATAGATACCTTTTCAGAGTTTTCATTTCTGGAAACGGAAGATCAAAGAGGCTATGGAAAAAAAGAACCCAACAACCAACTCTCAACACAGATATACAGGCTACGATCTGCCGGCCATCTATGACGTTCTGCTGGCACATGACCACCCTAGGTGGTCATGTGACTAGGAGGATTTCACCACTACGCTGAATAAAGAGGTTGAGAGAACCTCGCAAGCTACGTCGCTGCAAAATGAAGACTCTGAATATGCATCTATATATTACTATCATTTGAAGTGTTAGTGGTATACAAGGGAAGCATGCACAATTTCATTGTCAGATTCAACCTCTGTATTAAAACCATTTAGATTTCTTTCATTTTTAACATCGAAAAACACTGCCCTTGACTTAAAATTTTGAAATTGTCCTTTTCAGCAGATTCAATGGAAAATCGAAGGGTTTTGTTTTATCTATACACAATCTATGAAGCACAAGCAATGTATTACCAATGACACTCCTTATTGCATCAATACACATTTTTAAGAATAGTCTCATACCCAAGATGAACATGCAAGACAAAATTACATTTATTCACATTTCTGATTGTTTTGATCAAGATTTTCTCAATATTCGGTACTCGACAGTTAACTGGACATAGAGAGTGTAAATCACCTGTAGATACATTTTGGAAATTTTAAAAGGTAAAGGTGTGCATTCCAATCACTTTCACTCAAAAAAATCAAATTCGAGATTTTGATAACACATGAAAGCGCATATTTTTTCTCATACCCCTGTAAATTTTCCCGCCCATATTAATGTATGTTTTACTGAAGAGATATGGGGTTCAAATAGAACTGACACCGCTGTTTGATCACAATTAAAAAAACATTCATTTATAGCCAAATGCACATTATTGGTGGCGCTATTCATATAAATTATGTTTCCATGTTTTAAGAATCTATTAGCCTTATTTTGACATTTGACACATGGATAAGGTAAAGGAGATAAAAACAAATAAATTTTATGCATGTTAAATTCATGTACTAAATATTAAATTTATGCAATTTGCATATAATTAATTTTAACAAATGAATAGCGCCACCAATAATGAAATCTCAAAATATTGTCTGAAAATTATGTATTTTGATCAAAAATTACGGGGTTTTTTATAGAAAAAACGCGAAATTTAATTATGGAAGCAAATTTGACAGATCAACACCTAATTCAAAAACAAATTTAAACAATTTTAAGGGCTTGCATTTCTTGTAAAAAAAAATTTGTCAAAAAATAATGAATGAACCCATCAAACAGCGGTTTCTCTGAATCACTCGCAGGCATATTTTACCTGTATTAATAATTTGGCATAAGGTATCAAAATGAAACTTTACATTTGCTTCATATAGGTGATGACCGTTCATTAAAATATGGAAAAAGTATATATTAACCCCAGGGGGGTGCGTCTAAGTTTTTTTCCCCGCTGCATAAAAACGCAAAAGCAACCGACCCCAAGCATTTTTGGTAATCTCTTTTACATCTTTTGCGGTCATTTTGGTGAAATAATTAGTGGGGTACCACCTAAGGTGGGGTTAGGTAGTTGGGGTGTAGGGGGGGGGGGGGTGAAGCCCCGGAAAATTTTAAGCCGCTATTTTGAAAAATATATGCATGATATGAAGCTGAAACTTGCAGGGCATGTTAGAATTATCATATCCCTTATTTACTAGCAAAAAACCTGATGAAAATCGGTCATTTAGAACTGTTATTAGCAAAATTTCGATTTTGTGGCCATTTGTGCCAAAATCCCGATTTTCCGATCCGAACGAGCTTTATGACGACATAATTAAGTAACGTCTTTGCCGATTTTTGTGATATTTGTATCATTGGATAGGGAAGGACCATACCTATCTAATGATACCAAAACCAAGTTCATAGGGGGTTCTGTTCCAAAAAATTATGGGAGGGGTTGCAACATCCCCTCCCCCACACCTTGGGTAGACGTGTTACAAAAAATAGCCTGGGTAGACGAGGGTTAAACATTTGGTACTATATATATCATGCATATCGGAATACCTACTTTTAAAAGTGTTTCTCTCAAGAATTCCAAGTAATTGTCATTGTATTTGTGATTAACATGATGATAACCTGGGATGATAACTGGGAAATAATTATTTGGAGATATGTAAAGTCTACTGGGTAATAATAGGATCAAACCATATGATGATTTTGTCACAGATTCAAAGCTCTAGTGCAACCAGAAAACGTGCATCTCTTTTTAGTTACCGTTCATGGCTCAAAACCTATTTGCCACCAGATTGTGTTATATAACACATATATTTTCTTCAAGTTTAACAATGTAGTACATTCCGCTGGTTTCTCATTCTTACCATGTTTACGTAAATACATTTTTGATTGTCATATCACGTCAAGCCATACTTTGCCTTGTGGAAGATACTAATGTAGAGACGTATAATCTTATATATGAGCGGCTTCTGGGCACGTAGATCAACCGTTTCTGTCAAGAATTCCAAATAACTGTCATTGTGCTTGCGATTTAGTCAATTGACAAAACATAATTGCTTAGGAATATAAATGTGTTTGGAATTTATTGGCTTAAATTATATATGAATTTTATCCACAACCTGTGGAGAATGGGTTTCTAGAGGACTGAGTTAATTTGTTTTATTTTGATTTGCTCTTTATGATTCATATTTTGACATATTGTTTTCAGGTTTAGAATTTTGCACAAAGAGTCAATTCTTGATTTATAATGACTTGTTGCTGGCTGTTGATCAAGGTTATGAAGCTGTCTTGATTCTCTTGGATTATTCTGCAGCTTTCGACACTATTTGTCACAATGCTTTTCTTGACCGCTTGCAACGTAGATATGGTGTTTCCGGATCCGCTTTGAATTGGTTTAAATCATATTTTGTGAATCGTTCTCATTCTATTATTATAAATGGATGTTTATCCAAACCCCATGTACCACTTGAAGGTGTACCACAGGGTTCTGTTATTGGTCCCTTGTCGTTCACTTTGTATACTGCATCAATTGAAGATATCATTGAATCTCATGGCTTTTGGAAAATGCTATATGCGGATGATACACAAATTTATGTTATTTTGAAACGGGATTCGGATATGAATAATTTTGTTATTTCCAAACTTGAGAAATGTATAAATGATGTTAAATCTTGGTCTACTACAAATGGATTGAAATTAAATGAGGATAAGACTGAAGTAATTCATGTAAAATCTCGCTTCCGAACCTCCTCTTATGGTAACATCTGTTAAAATTGCCAATGTGTCGATTCAACCTGTCATGAGTGCACGCAACCTCGGGGTCGTATTTGAAAATGATCTTAAAATGGATAGTTATATTAACAATTTATGTTGTGCTGCTTCATTTGTCTTGTATAAAATTGGTCGAATAAGAAATTTTCTGGACTAAAGACGACTGAAACTTTAGTCCATGCGTTTATTACATGTCGCCTTGACCAATGCAACAGCCTTCTTTATGGCCTTCCTGACTCACACATTTCCAAACTGCAAAGAAGCAAAATTCGGCGGCAAAACTGGTTACTCGCACAAGGTTTTGTGATCATATTACTCCTGTCTTACAACAATTACATTGGTTGCCAGTAGAATACCGCATTAAGTTCAAAGTTTTGGTCTTAACATACAAATCTATACATGGATTGGCACCTGTGTATCTGCAGGACCTTGTTAAGAAGTATATTCCGCCTCGCAATTTACGTTCTGCTTCTCAATTTAAAATTGTGTCTTCATCAACAGCTACTGCTACTTATGGTGATCGTTCTTTCAAAAACGCTTCTGCTGTCCTTTGGAACACTCTACCACTTCATGTAAAGAATTGTCAAACTGTTAATCAATTTAAATCTTGCCTTAAGACACACTTGTTTAAACTTGCTTTTGGTAAATAAGTTCCTTGTTTCATATAACTATTATGTTCATGCCTTTCTAATATATGTTTGTATGTATAATTTCATTTTTGTATATTATGTCTATGTATGTAGCTGTTTAGTTTCTTATGTTTGTATAGCGCTTAGAGACTCCGGTGTTAGGCGCTTCCTATGCACCGTTATATTATTATTATTATTATTAGTTTGCATTAGTGGACTCTATGACTTGCACTAAAATTTTGTTTTGACTGGTTATCTTGTTCAGATATACCAGCTTTTGTTATATATCAATAGTTATTTAAATTTTTAAATAGTTCAGAACAATAGCAACCGACCAGAATAACCATCCGGTCGAGCTTTGTAGTGATCCCTTGTCATTATTCTATCTATTAACAACATTTAGGAAATTCGACAAGTTTTGGTACAATTGTAATATTTGCATGTCAAATCACCCATACAAAATATATACAATACAGAACTGATTGTCATGTCATGACTGCGTTTGCCTTGTCCTGTTGTAAATAAAAGATACAGGATTTTCATAAAAATATATGATGATTTAATTGGTTGCTCCAAGGCATGTACATAAACTATTTGTATCAGAATAACTTGTCATTGTGTTTGTACTCTAGTCAATCCAGCACCAGTTATTCTTATTGTCATCTTTTCTACAGTACTTTCTGGCTGTCATGTCACGCCATGCCATATTATGCCTTGTGGATAATATTAATGTAGAGACGGATAATCTTTGGAAAAAAAATGACAATTTAACCAGTGTCTCCTAGTCATGTAGATAAAGCATTTTCTGTAAAGAATTTCAAATAACAGTCATTGTATTAGTCAATTTACAATATGTAGTCTATACTTCAAGATATAAAGTGTGTTTGGAATTTGTTGGCTTAAATTATATGTGAATTTCATCTACAACCAGGGAAACCTTGGTTTCCAAGAGGAAGTTAAAAAGTCAGAGTTCAGAATATATTCTTTTGATTTGCCTTCTCTGATTCAAACTTGTTACTTCATATTTGGTTTTATATTCTTATTACCAAGAATGATATACTTGCTGGTGGTTTTTTTATATTATTATTGTTAATTTGTATCAATGTGCTGATTTATATCAAATATGTTATATGTGATACATACTTATCATTCATTTTGAAGGGGAAAATATAATCTGATTTTTTATTAATTTTATGTGATAGTAGAGTAATTGTTTATCTGACAAACCATTCATGTAAAATAGAAAATAGTGCGAGATGTTTTCATTTTACCTGATTGACACGTCATATCTTTAGCTTTTGCCTTGTGGGAGATATAAAGGTTAAGACAGATAATCTTTATAAAATAAATGACAATCTAGTTTCTGGCTCCAGATCATGAAATTGAGTTTCGCCAGAATTCCATTGTGTCTGTGGTTTTAAAGCAAGGGATGATGTGTAGTGTCTGGGGATGTTATATGCTAGTTACGACTCAACAGGATCAGATCATATCCCGGGATCATATGAGAAAAGTTATCCAATAGTTCAGTAGTCTGAATAACTGGCGGGAGGATTTGAACAAGGTTGGCTTAAGGATATGTCTATTGTAATTTCTGGTTCAAAAAATGCAATTTCAGATCCACTGTCTGTTTAACCCTCGTCTACCCAGGGCGGGGGGGGGGGTTGTAACCCCCTAAGGTATTTCCCCATTGCATAAAAACGCAAATGCAACCGACCCAAGGCATTTGTGTAATCTCTTCTACATTCTTTGCAGTCATTTTGACGAAAACATTAGGCGGGTACCACCAAAGGTGGGGTTAGGGTAGGCCGTCAAAGTAAGGATGTGGGGGGGTTGGTAAGTCGTCATTTTGAAAAATATATGCATGATTTATTAAACGTGCAGGGTATGTTAGAAATATCATTTATTAACCCAACAAATCGACAAAAATTCGTTATTTAGAACTTTTATCGCAAAATGTTAATTTTGGTGGCCACTTTTGCCAAAATCTAGATTTTCCAATCCGGACAAACTTTATGACGTCATAATTACGTAACGCTGTGGCCGATTTTTAAGATCTAAGTATCGTTGGATAGAAGAGGACCATACCTATATATTGATAGCAAAACCAAGGGGAGTTCCGTTCTAAAAATTTAGGGGGTTGTTAGGGGTAGACGTGTTACCAAAAATAGCCTTGGTAGACGAGGTTAATATCAGTTTCATCACCAAGAAATCTTTGTAAAATAAATGACATTCTAGCTTGTGGGTATAGGCATTTAATACAATCTTATCATGTTCATGTTATCTTAATTAAAGCGCTAAGATACTAATAATTGACAAACTTATTGGTATAAAACAAAAGATGTGTCGTTATCTTTGTTTTTCTGAAATGAAGACACATGAAAAATTATATCTGTAGCTTATCAGATCGTCTACAATGATAATAAGTTATATAACAAAGATCATTTTTCTATTAGAGGAGAAATGGTTTTTACTTCGAATGAGATCAGAATAACCATCCTAGAACACTAAATTGTTAGGTTGTCAAAACATTTTCTCGCACAATACAATTTTTTATTCAATTAAAGGTATTAAAAAATCTTCGATAACCGTTGTCTTTTATCAGCAGGTTTTTATCCATTTGAATAATTTCATTTATACATTACTGCATTTTTTTTTCAAATCCATTAGCTCGGTCATAAATTCTGTGGGATTTACCTGGTACCAGATTATACCCATCTCTGCCGCTTAAGATGCATCCAGATTCCCAGGGAACTGTCAAAACATTTACTTTAGAACACTACCAAATGTGGCTATGTAAACAAGTTTCTCAGAAAACGCTTTTGAAAGAATAGTACAGCATTTGGACAATGTAATGTGAAAATATAGCTGCAGTGATTTGAAAACCTCTCCATGAAGCGTGCTTATAAAAAGTCATTACTTAGTGAGGGATCTATGTCATTGGTATTTATCTATACCGAATGAGTCAAAAAAACTGCAATAGTTAAATAAAAGCCATATTTTAAGAACAAAAGATACCATGAACATGAAATGTATATATCGAAATAGATCACAGATTTACCTTTAAAATGGTGAAAGAATGAGGAAAATTGATAAAGGCGTTATGGAGATACACTTATTTGAATAGGAAGGCATAAAAACAGTTCTGTCCAACTGTCGTGCAAATGTTTTATTCAATACGTAGGACACAATTATGACATACTCTTTTCTCTTTGGTTTGGGTACGTTGAAAAGGGTCGTTTGAGCTTGGTGGCCCTGAATATTCAATATTCGGTTGAACGTGGACTGGGACACATGTGGCAGAGGTTTTCTTTGCGAGCTCACTTCGGGATCCCTTACCTGACGAACTCATCGACGTTTCTCCTGCTTCTTGCCGTTCGCGGTCTTCAAGATCTCTCTTTATTTAGTTTATGGACTGTTCTTATTCTTTTGAATTTCACCTGAATTCATAGATGGTGGATGCACATGGTACACCCGATTGGGAGAATGCACCCCGGAATCTCCGTTTCACTTTTGCATGAGATTTGGTGGTAAAATAAACCCCAGCAATAAGAGCAATGATTGCTCGTGTGTGAACTGATCTTGAGACATTTTAAACAGTGACTGATTGATAAGCTCTCCCTTCTAAAACAGTACCCCAAACGTGTCATTTTGCACTTGGAAAGACCGCCTAAATTATCTTTTATATGTAAATTAATAGATTATGAGGAGATTTTCACTGGAGCCCCAGGTAATCGGTTGGTGTTATTATTCAAGAGGTGCATGCACGAAATTCAATTCAATAGTGGTACTTACTCGTTATGAACTGTCGTTTGACGAGGCATGCTCATTTGGACAGTACTGTTTTGAAACCATAATATTCAAATAAGAATATCTTCGCAATAGAAATTAATATTATTTGTTCGAAATTACTTTTGTTCTTACAATATGGCTTCCATCTAATTATTGCAGTTTTTTTGACTCGCGTGGTATTCTGCTGATATGAATAAAGCAAGTAGCATATTAAAAATTAAATATGGACTGACTGACTTACTTAACTTAATGCTGTCCTCTCTTCACCTCTGCAAGAGACCTTTAAAATAACATCCACTTCGACATTATTGAGGACCATTCCCTTCTGTCTCATACCAGATGTCTTACTCCGCATACATATGACAGCTCATTTTCTTGGCAACTAGGTTTGATGTTGTCCAACCAACATTTATGCAGTCTGCCTCTTGGTAAGTGGCCTTCAATTCTTCCTAGGACCACAAGTTTAGGGTATCTGTGATTTGAAAAAAATAATCAACCATCTGAATATTTAAAAAAGCACATATTTTCATAAAGTTGTCAGTTAATTGATTGTTCTAATCAAAATAACAAGTTGCTTTAAGGTTAGACCAAAGATAAGTCCAGAAAGCATCAAATAGGAAGTTTATCCACAGCCACAACAACAGTCTGAAGAGTATTACTGCATGTATTAACCATGAAAACTGTTAATGATGCTTATGCATATTAATGAGATCATTTTGATGGTTTATTCTGATTGGCTAGTAATGTTGGTTAATGGAGAAAATTCTTCTTGATCAGGTAGCAATCTGTTCGGTTGAAAACCTAATAGGCAAGGGACAGCCTAGCATTTGTGCACACATTAGAGGTATAGGAGCAACCTACTTTGTACACATATTAGAGGTATAGGGGCACCCTACTTTTGTGCAAATAACTGTTGGCAAGGGACAGCCTTCAGGAAGACTCTTTTCAGAGCAAAGAAAATCTCAAAAGAACAACACATTACAGGTAAGGGGCAACCTACTTTTGTGTGAAACTGTTGCCAAGGAGTAGCCTTCAGGAAGGCTCTTTTCAGAGCCTCTTTTCAGAGCCATCACAATTTCAAAGAGCAAACAGGTGATCTACTTTCAACACTGTTGGCAAGAGGCAGGCTTCAGTGAATGGCACAGGTGAGTCATCGGTGGGAAGTGACAGCCCACATGTCGTTATTATATTGTGGATGCAGAGAACTCAGCCTCATTAGTTATATTGCAGATCCAATGATTATTGGAATCTGATGTATTGCGGGAATGAAAATGACTCAACATTCGCTGAAATGTGAGCCCTTTTCATTCCCACAATGCATCAAAATCCAATAATTATTGGGTCTGCAATATTGTAAACGCACGACATCAAGATGGTTGCATATATCGACCCCGCCTTTGTCAATCATTATGTCAACCAGGTGCGGCGTCACAAGGAGGGATAAAGTGAAAGAGCAGGAAAATGTAAAAGACAGAAAGGAAACAGAAAGGAGAAGAAATATTAAATTCAATTTGGTCGAAACTTTGTAAAATCATTTGAAAAATT
>JXSR01S034290.1:0-15793 GCA_000969725.1 Ophiothrix spiculata
ATTTTGCGCGTTATTGGCCCCCCAGAAATTTGTTCAACCCCCTTCCGCCCAGTTTGCCCCCCTCCCCCCAGAAATAAGATGCTGGTGCCGCCGCTAATGCCCAGCTTATCTATTTTACGATATCAATGATATTTTATACGTGAATATTATATTTGAATTGCCTTTATAAGCAAGATTTTAATGTAAATAGCGTGAAATGGTAACAAGTTTAGCATAATTTTTGTTTTTTGCTTCTTCGATAATTCGTTAAAAAGTTTATTGCAAACTATTTTCAAAATTTCTTACTAACAATAGTTCTGAATAGTGTTGATATTATAATAGTTTTTATTTCATATATACGATTGTAAAACTATGAAGACACTTATTAATGATTACTTTGCGTTATACTTACGAGATATTCGCTCTTTGTAAAACAACAAATAGAGTAGCAAATATAAGCCACATAGAATAACGGAGATTCATGTCTATATATATCAAAATAATGTCTTTGTATAGAAAAGAAAAGTATTTTTATCAGTCAATCAATGGTATTGAGATCCAGATGAACAGTGTCGAAATCAACAAGCTTAAACATCAATTAGCGAAAGATATTATTAAATCCATTTTAAAATCCACAATGTATGAAGTTTCCGTAGCAAAGAGTGTTTGAAAAAAATATCCTGTTAACTTTTCCGAGTCCAAAGAACACTTGTAAACACATAGGTCTAACAGAGGGAATTCCATGTCGAGATCAGAAGCATCGCAAACATGAGTAAAACCACATGATATGATGTGATACATGCATCAACACAATTCTATTTAGGCGGTTTACCTCATCCACTGAATGTAATGTCTGGATTACCTTTATCGGAGTTAACTAATAATGTTATGTAAATATGCGTATAGGCTCAATAAAGGCTATATGAGGTTGATACTCAAAGTGCAAAATGCGTGCTTTTTAAACAAGCAATTCACGCCTTAATATGCCGTCAGATCTCAACCCATAGTCTTACACGCCCCGGGCTCATCATTTGATTTTTCCGTCATCCCACCGCCCGCAACTTTGGAGCGTACTCTTTTTCCTTTTTTGCTAAGGAAATTTTGACATGGTACTCGATCTTGCGAAAGATTCTTCTTTTAACATTCATAAATGGCAGACAAAAGAGTCGGCATTTCAAAGTGATTTTCTCCTAAGCTACCGACTTTAAACTTTCAATCATTCTCATTTCGGTTATTTTATATCTTTTAGTTATTCTTAGAGCAATTGCATATGCGATTCTAGCAATGATCTTAAAAATTGAATATTAACCATTTGTGCATTCGTAATTTCGTAGATACTAGGTTCAAAAGTTATTTTCATTTAAGATTTGTTTTGTTAATAATTTCTTGACATGAATTCGTTTTGTCACTACTTTCCTATGTTTTTTCCCTTTTCTGTAATCATGAACTGTATTAATTAATGCTTGAATACTTTGTAGAAATGGTAGCCCACCTGGCTACAGACTCTCCCATATGCAAAAGTTAAAAAAATACTTCATTGGTGAAAATTGACAAAAACAAAACTATATGAAAATCAATAAAGAAAAACTACCGAGAAAATATTTATGATTCTAACTTTTTTTTTGAAAAATACCGAGAACCAGCAACGCAGCAATCTTCCTTGTCGTAACTGGCAAATGTTTTGCCTGTTGGGCACTCTAAGTAAGTCGATATTATTTATATACATGGTGACTATTACACCAGTAATTAAAAAGACGTTTTGTTTTCTCTTGTATACTGGCGCCTTGAGAACAAGGGAACCGGTGTTTATTTTCCACCCTGATTTTATGTATAGCTGGGTAATCTTTATTATAATATAAAATAAAATAGGTGTATCCTAACTGGGTGTTGAGGGCAAATAAACTTTGCTAAATCTGTAACACGTGTTGGTTAATTATCAGCTTGTAGAGATTGATCAAGTTGACATTAATATGTTTCAAACAACATGTACACATTGCTTAAATTCCTAAATTATCACACTATAGGCACAATAATAGCGTATTGGACAATTTAAACAGAAATACATGGTATGGGTTCCATTTACAAACAATAAACCCTGCACTATGGATTTTTGATTATAGTACGGGGTAGGGAAAACAGGGATGAAGGGAAAACAAAATAGAAGGTCAATGTTAAAATCTCCCATTGGATATGACGATAAACAAAAATACATAGTGGGGTGCATTTAAAATCAATGGGACCCTTGTTTCCACTGTCCTATAAATTATTGCTTGGCCTATAGTAATATAGTATGGCATTATTTTTCAAAAAAATAATTGAGTATATAATACCAGTACCGCATCAAGTAAACAAATAAGACTACCCCAAGAAGATGTTAAATGCACTTACACCAGCAGTTGTAACTCTTCTCATCAATAAATAAAGATGTTTTGTTAAAGTTGTCTTATTTGTTTTTCGTTTTCCTCTCCTTTTAATATAAAGAGATATTTGTCCCAATTAATGTACCATGCAGCCTAAGATTTTAGAAAGGCAAGATTAAACAAACAAGTGTTAGTTAGTCCATAATTTGCCAGGGAATGAAAAACTGCAATTACCTTGCATTCTAAGTTTTTAGTAAGCCTCGATTAGAACAAGCAAGTCCATGTACGGAACTTGTCAAAGAATGAAAACTACCTCCTTCGAAGTGACGTTTTATCAGTTGCCTTTCTAAAACAGTTAAATACATCCGGATTCTACTGGAATTTCCATCCTTATTTAAACTATTTGAAACGGGGGATGTCTCTCATATTGGAGCTGAAAAGTAACCAAAGGTTTGTCCACATTATGCAAATACAACTTATTGCTTACATTAACATTATCAGATAGAAATCGTGTTGACACAGATAAGTTTGCATAATTTGTCCACAGGAATTTGGCAATCGCCATAGACAAAGAAATGAAAAGTTAAACAAGAGAATGATGCTCAATTTTGGGAAACTCCCTTAAAGGTGCAATTCATGATTTTGATGTGACAAAAACATTGCCTCTTCTTTAGCTAAATAAAAAGAACAGTACAACATAAATATATTCTGAAAATTTCACTTGATTCCGACTGTTCGTTTCTAAGTTACAAGCTTTTCAGCATTTTGAAAATCTCCATAGGCTACCGTGTTGTAATTACTGTCGGGGCCCCGACAATAATTAGAAAATGACACTTTTTCTCACTTTTCTCAAAAATGGAAGCACATATGAAAAAATGATTTTAGGAACGTACCATATACCAGTTGAGGATTTTTATAAGCTAACAAAATCAAATTTCATGGAGGTGACCTTGAGGGTGAAAAGTGGATCATGAATTGCCCCTTTAAAGACATAATAACAGAAAGAAAAAACAATATAAGAAACTGCGATCATAGACGTCTCTGAGATCATAGTGTCTCCTGTGTTTATTTTCAAACTCTCTTAGGAAGTGTCCGTAAAGGAGATTATTGCAGAAAGAAAAAACTATTATAAGAAACTGCGATCATAGACGTCTCTGAGATCATAGTGTCTCCTGTGTTTATTTTCAAACTCTCTTAGGAAGTGTCCGTAAAGGAGATTATTAAGCCTATGAACGCTGGAACCAAATTAATACATATAGTTGCCTAAAAATATACAGACATTCGTTTGCTCCGTTATGGCAATGAAATGGTGATTTGCTTATCTAACATTTAAAAACAAATACTGATGCCACTTTTTCCCATATTTGAAAATCCCTTTAACGTGTAATTGTTTATTATCAAATAAGAGATCAATAAATTTTCAAATAAAGTAAATAGATTTTATCTAATCATTCTCTTTTTTAACTTTTCATTTCTTTGTCTTTTACGATTGCCAAATTTCTGTGGACAAATTATGCAAACTTATCTGTGTCAACATGATTTCTATCTGATAATGTTAATGTAAGCAATAAGTTGTATTTGCATAATGTGGACAAACCTTTGGTTACTTTTCAGCTCTCATGTGAGAGACATCCCCCATATTTCAAATGATTAAATAAGGGTGGAAATTCCAGTGGAATCCGGATAAATTTAGGAAAGGCAACTGATAAAACGACACTTCAAAAGAAGCAGTTTTTCTTTCTTTGACGACAAGTTCTGTATATAGACTTGCTTGTTTCAATCTAGGCTTACTAAAAACGTATGCTGCAAGGTAATTGCGACAGATATTCCTTTATATTAAAAGGAGCTGAATACGAAAAACAAATATGACAACTTTGACAGAACATCTTTATCTATTAAGTAGAGGAGATCCGGGGGGCTGATTCAGAGCCCAAATTTTGCCCAAAAATAGTTCTGAAGGGTCATTTTTGGTCCCTTTAGTTCTCTAGACCCCTTTTCAGAGTCAATCTTCCGTTCCCTAGACTAGGGTTTCAGATATCGGGGCCGCGCACCCCTACCAAAACCAAAGTTGGGTGCCCCCCCCCCCCAGGAGGAGATGCAACCTGCTGTTGTAAGTGTATTTGTGATGACTCACCCCGAAAAAGGGACATAACACTTTTCAAGATACTGGTGAAAATAGGTAGCGAAAATAATAAGAATTTCCAGCTGATTTTCTATTGTAAAATTTGACCGTCTTGATCAATTTCGACAAATAAGTTGTCATTTTAAAGCTTAGAAAATGCTTTAAGCCTGTAACAGATGAAATGATAAACTCAAAATTGATACCATTTGCAAAGTCCCCCCCCCCTTCGGGGTGAGCCATCACATTTAACATCTTTGTTACGCGTTGTGTATTCTGATTTGTTAACGTGATGAGGTACTGGTATTACGTACTAGTTACTTTATTTGTTTTTTTGAAAAATTATGCTATAGGGTGTAATTCGGAGGTACTTAAGATAGAACACTGATAAAAGTTCATCTCTATAAAGCAGTACTGTTTTTCTCTTGATATCTGGATGAAGGATTGAGTAAAAATATATCACCTCTTTAAATAACATTAATAAAAATCAATAATGATTTACAATATTTGTATTAACTGTGTGGAAAAGGTATAGGATTACTTTAGGTCCCAGATACTTGTAAATACCAGGATTAGTCAGTTCTGGGACATTCCAGTATTGGACAATTCTGGGAGTGTTTTTGTTCCAGTATTGTTGAATAACTTAACAATACTGGTACAACCATTTCATTCCAGTATTGGTCAATGCTTATGTTGTTCCAGTATTGTTAAATGCTAAAACTTGTCTTATTTAAGTAACAATCACCAATTTTGCTCCATTTATCAAAGACTTATTGTTTTCTTGATTCTTACCAACTAATCATGGTCAGATCAACTTAAGGAGATGAGGGATTTAAACTCTTGGGTGAGTCTTACTTCTATGTAATGTTGCAGGTTTGTGGGCATATCAGATAAAGGATACCTCAAAAATGGCCCTGGAAAAAATCGAGTACATTTTCTAGTGCAACATTCCTGAGCTGCACATTTGGAACACCATTCGAGTACAATTTAAGTACATTTTCTGTACCAATTTTTGTACTAAAATTGTACTCGAATGATGTTCCAAATGTGCACCTTAGGAATGTTGTAGTAAAACTGTACTCGATTTTTACCAGGGGTTCATTCTGGAAACGACTGAATTAAATCAAGAACACCGACCCCCTGCTGCTTCATCATGCAAACTAACAGAGCTCCTTTGTCAGATGATAAAAGTTGCCATAAAAACTCAAATACTATATGTTACGATTCCGGAGCATTTTTACAGTACAGAATTAACAGTTCTGAACCAGTTTTTGTTGACCAACAATATTGGAATATTAACCAAAACTAATCAAAACTGTTATTTAACAGTATTTTAGACCAACAATATTGGAATATTGACATGAATTTAATTATACTGGTATACACCTAGTATTTTTGACCAACAATACTGGAATGCAAAAACTTAACTAGTACTGGACAAAACTGGACTTTATCATGCTTTGAGCTGTCCGATACATGATAATATCGGACGGTACGCATGATATTGACAGTAGAGAGATTGCGATTACCACGTTACACGGGACGGGATACAAAAACGTGAGCATTTTTAACTCACGTTTACGTAACGGTTCACGCCTACGCGCAATACCATAGATTGCCTATGTATATTTCATTATGTCGCCCTCTCAGCAAAGAATATTCTCTTCATGCACATGTGCAACGATTGCCTATTGTGAATGTTTCATGATGTCGCCCCCTCTCATAATGGTCATGAAATGAGATATTACTGATCGAGGGCGTAAATTCTTAAGCTAAAGAAATGATATGCATCGCTTATGATATAACTCACGTACGTATTGAACGAATAGTCACGTAAAAAGACTCACTTCAAACGGTTTTTCAACATGTGTTGTTGCTATTCGCGTATTATTGATCGTTTCCGTTCAGGGTATTGGCTTTCGCAAGCAGATGTGTAGAACTTAAAACTTTGACACAGAAGTCAATGCAAAATCAGAAAATCCCCAGTTACGGGTGTGTAAGTGCGAAGTTTGCAACCCATAATCTTTACAACCAAACGCAATAAAACCTCGATAAGTGCTGGATATGTATGTCTGTACATTACTCTTGCATGTGCTCATCTGATTTTGATATAGCTTTTATTTAAAACAATAGGGGATATCGATTAAGTGATTAGTATTCACGTAAAAGTGTACGTGAAATTCTGCAATACACGGTGTGCTGTACTGTTCAAGCAGGTAATGGTTGGCTGAATTTCAATTGAACTCACGTTTACGTTCTCGTTCGCGTTCTGAAAATCGCAAACTCCCCAATATTGGATGATTTACGCCAATATTTATTGGTCTCGCTATGAGTTTTAAAATATTGGGCTCAACTGCTTCTCGCCCAATATTTTTGCAACTCATAGCTCTACCAATAAATATGGGCTCAATCTATCCAATATTGTATCAATATTTGGATATCCAGTATTGTCCACATTTTGTATATCAGTATCTTGGACCTAAAGTATACTTTTTCCGAATGTGTTATTGAAGGCAATAACAGTTTTCCTAGTGAATAAATGTATCCGTTCATATCTAGTATTCATACATGCGCCATGGTATAATGGTATGGTGTATACAAAACGGGGGATCGTCCAGTTATCCCTTCATGTCTGTAGTACAATGTACATCACTACAGAATGAATGGATGTACATACCCTAATAACTTCATAATGGTTACACTTTACCCGGATAAAGTAAATTCGATGGTGGTATACTGAACTGGGTGATCGTCCGGGTGTCCATTCATTTCTGTATTGATGTACATGTACATGCACCAATAGCTTCCTCAAGGTCGCAATTTACTCTGTTAAAGCCAATAAGATTGGGATATACTAAAACGGGGGCTCGTCCGGGTTTCCATTCTATTTTGTAGGGATATATATATGCTTGTTTATAAAATGGGCTTGAAATGATGGATGTAAAATTTGGGTAATTTTTTCATGTACATTCAGTATAAAACTTGACTTTTATTTCTTGCGAGCCCCATTTGTAGCTCTGTTTTTGCTTTGTCCTAATGCAAACTGTTTTTTTTTTTTTTTTTTTTTTTTTTTTTGATTTGAATGCTGGTTCGTTCCATTTGACGTCCTAATATATTTTTATATAGTACCATATTATAAAGTGTTCTCATGAATTTTTTTTTAGTTAAATTGCATTTTAATGTATTTCTATGTACATTGTATGTGCAATTTAACATGGTTTTTTTTTTAAATATTACTAATACTAGTGTAAAAATACCATGTAATTCAGCAACTTGGATTTAATAAAATTGAATCTTGAATCTTAGGTAAGATTGTATCCCGGGGCAACAAACCTTATATGTAACCAGCCTTCCCAAACAAGCCGCAAATGCAGCCTCTTGTCATTTTCACTTTTTTAAATATTTGCAAAGACCATGTTATAAGGATTGAAATTACACCTCAATGAACTCAATTTGCAGAAGTTCAGTTATGGTCCGTCAAAGTTTACTCAAGGAGTAAAAAGTATAACTGAGATAAACGCGTTTATAGATCAGTAAGCCCTATATATATTTTCTGTTATATGCAGATTCATATTTCCTATCATTTTCTTGAAATGAAACTTTGCTTGTATTTTTTTGTGGTTTCAAATGTACCATGTGATACATGTCAAATGTAAAATAAAAATATCTATTCTTGAATCAACTTTAGAATTGTATTCTGTATTTATAATTTTTGCTTGGATTATCTGTTGTTTTAGAGTTATTAGTTTTATTGTCTGCACGTTATCTAAAAGTTTCGCACAAATACAAGGTGTCCAAATAAAAACGCAACGAACTTTGAACTTTTATTTTGAGAGAACGGAGCACAATGGTGAGCAAACGTTACAATAATATTATAGAGTAGACAGGGTTTTAGCTTTGTTTAATTTGGATCTGTGAATCAAAAGTTATTGCCCATTTTGTAAAAACCCGAAATATCTTGATGGTCTGATTTGTTAATCTGTAAAAATTCACCTCTGGTGACGTCATTGGGCACACGTTGTATGGAAATTGCAAAAAAATCACGTGATTAGGAGAAACATCCCTTGAACCCATTTCATGACATAAGGACTCAACTTAATGATGATCTGCTGATATTAATAGGTTGTTGCGTCTGGTGTAGTCAACCTGCGTGACGGACCAGATGAATCATTAACTTACTTGAATTCTTAAACTCCTTTGTCTTCAATTTTCTTCCGTGGTTTCGGTCAAAGACTTGGTTGACATCTTTCATTAGAATCCTTTTTTTCGACTCTTTTGGTAGAAATTGTATCCTAAACTACCCGATTGTGGCACCAGAAGTAACAGATTCACTGAGGAATATGAGAGTATCAGGAAGATCCGTACTTTAATTAAAAAAATTTGACCTATTTAAGTTAAAAATGAACTTCAAATATCACTTAATGTTAGGTACAGGTCAGGTAAGATTGGTTTGGATTGATTGTGCTCTAATTGGTTGCAGAATTCTCTTCATTTCAAGTTTGCATTTCTTTAGCTGGAAGTCTAAACTTACAAATCGGACCAAAGTATATTTAAAGGGCTTTCTTAAATTCTTCATATCTTTGGACTGGAGTGGTAAAATGAAACGGGACAAAAAGCAAGTTGTAGAGTAATTACGCCACTTTTAAAAAACAACCATATATTACTATGATGTAATCTTTTGGCAACTATTTTTTAAAATTTTTATTTGCTCGTTGCATTAATATTGGGACAAGCTGTATTACAATCCTCAGTTAGTTACACTGCTGAAATCTTGGCAATTTGCTGTACGGATAATAAGTGCAATTGAAAGCATATAACATTTCTCCATGCATTGTAACAAATGTCCAACAGTTTCCCATCAACAATCCGATAGGTAACACAAGCCATTGTATTGCCGCTAGTAGCCGCCAGCAAACACACCAATAGTCTGCTCAAAATTGCTTCAATTTAGCTTGTTAAAAAGTTGCTTGCAACTCCCAATGGGTACTGCCGTGTCTTGTCAACATAACTAACCTACATAACTCAAATAGTAAGTAACTGGGATTCATGTCAATAAATTGAAGCCTATCGAGTCTGATTAGATGGAGAACACAGGATGTGATACAGTTACTATTTGAGATGTGGTTTGTTAGCCTGACAGAGGGACGTATGTTGCACCTTCTCAAAATTCTAATGAAGGATGCTAGACTTAGATGCATATTTGCATTTGAACATTTAGAAATCAAATGTAAAATGATCTTTCGTTATTAAGACAACAATTATTATTGTTTACCCTTTTAATATGACTGCTTGTTCAATTTTAATGACTTTTAATACTTAAATAAATGGTTGTAGACAACAATCAAGATTGAACCTGACATTTAGGGCTTCAAATCTTATTAAGATCATAATTCTGCAAACATTTAATGAAAGTCATGTTTACTATATATATTCACGCCACACCACAATGTAATATAGTTCTGTTTTATATTGACAGTTTCTTATGTTGATTTTCTTTCAGTCATAAACTATCTTTAATTTTTGTAAGTTTGGTGAAACTCAGAGTAGGATACAGTTCTGTTTCGCACAAACAGGGAGGACACATCCGCTCACTTCAGTTGCTTAGTGTAGAATGAAGACAGATCAACAGACATGACTGTACCACAACAAGAAGAATACTTGAAATTGCATAAAGATAGGTGACGCTATCAGTGGTTTCCCATAATTTGTGGTACAGTCATATCTTTTGAACCGTCTTCATTCTGTACTTTACAACTGAAGAGTGTGAATGTGTCCTCCCTGTTTGTGCGAAACAGAACTGTATTGCATTATCATGATTATGATGTAGCAATAAATGTCTCACCATTAAGCGTAACATATATCCTACTACTAGTGTTAGTTTCACCAAACTTAAAAAAATAAAGACAGTTTAAGACAGAAAGAAAATTAACATAAGAAACTGCGATAGACCTATGAGGTCTCCTGTGTCTATTTTCAAAGGCTCTCTTAGGAAGTTTCCTTAAATGAGAATATTCCTTTAAGCCTATGAACGCTGGAGCAAAATTAATACTATAGTTGCCTACAACTATGGTATAAGGACATTTGCTCCGTTATGGCAATGAGATGGTGATTTACTCTTCTAAAATTCAAATACAAATAAACTGATGCCAAATTTTTCTATTTTCTAGTAAACATATATTATTGCTCCTACTCCCAGTGATAGTTTCACCAATCTCATAATGATCTATACACAATCAAATTCTGCCATTTCAATTTTCCTAAACAAGTTACATGGTTGGTATCTACACTGTTAGAACGCGGATTAAAATTTTAATCAACGCAGATTACCTAGTGAACCACTCATTTGTTGGTTACAAAGTTTAACCAATAAGCTTAAAATTTTAATCCCCATTAGCAGAAATTTAATCTTGTTGGTTAAACTTTTTAACCCACAAATGAGTGGTTCACTAGGTAATCCGCGTTGATTAAAATTTTAATCCGCGTTCTAACAGTGTACAGTAGACAAAGAAACGCTCTACCAACAGAAAATACAAAAATCACCTCGCAAAACAGGAAAACCGTATATCAAATGTAGGTCACGGTCACCTCTTTGCTGTGCCAAATAATATTGATTCATTATATTGAAAGATGCACAAGGAATTAAAGTATACTTTAGGTCCCATCAAAACCTATACCCTAACCATAAACCCTAAACCTAAAACTAACCCTAACCCTAACCCTAACCCTAACCCTTACCAAATAATATTGATTCATTATATTGAAAGATGCACAAGGAATTAAAGTATACTTTCAAAACCTATACCCTAACCCAAACCCTAACCCTAAAACTAACCCTAACCCTACACACTAACCCTAATCCTAAATTAAACCTAACCCTAACACTAAACCCTAAGATGCACAAGGAATTAAAATATCTTTCAAAGATTCTCATGAATTGTTTTATTTTTAAGAGTGCATTCTGGAAGCAAACTCTTGAAATTCTGTTGGGCTGAAGCATTACTTGTCGATCATTTGTAATGCCATGACTGACACATTCAAATCGGATAAAACCAATTCTGAAATCAAACATTTTATTTGATTAAGTTTAGACAAAATCTATGCAAGTACAGATTATCAGATTGATAAGAGAGATATCGACAGAATAAATAAGATTGAACCAGTGCTTGTAAAGCTTCTGTACATATTGGCACTATGAATTAAAACAAAACTTTGTGTGTTTTAATTGTAATCGAAATATTTCCGTGTTGGATTTCTACTATGGTATGTGTGAATTGTAATTCTATTGCATTATTTACAGCGTTTAAGTTTAGTAAACAACGCTTTTGTATTCTACAAATGTATTAAATACTTCTAATTAACATAGTTCATGGGTACAGTTTCCCCAATTTAAATGTTGTTATTGTCAAAAGGTGCATTATGCTTAAAAAAAGTGATTTGGTTTCTTATAGTCACAATACTTTGCCTAGTTAGTATTCTTGAATGCTTTGATTTATCCCGGGGGCTCACTTATATGTATGAGCATGGTACCTATGTCCAGCGGTCAAGACCCCCCTTTTCAAGCCATCCAGGCCGCTTATTAGACTCCCATTTTCAGTATGATTCAGTTCTTTAGACCCCCATTTTGAAGAAAAATACAACATTTTAGTTCCAACTACAAAAATTGATCAATTATTGTGAATATTTTGAGATCACATGGCTATTTATGGCAACAAATTCAGTTCATTAGCCCCTCAAAAATTAGTTTCAAAAAGCCCATTTTGTGCTAAAAATCAGTTCAGTAGACCCCAGTCATTTTCAAATGTTAGTGCCTCGGGTGATTTACAAGCAAAATTGCAACACTTAATTTTCCATTAACTTCTTGGAATTGCAAATTGTATATTCCCCCCTATTTGTTTACAAATTATGATACTAATTTCATTCGTGTTATTTTTATGCTGCATTAAAGCGCAATTGCCTTAAAGTCAAACGATGATTCTTCTATATATCATTTATTTGATAACGCACGTTTATACTGTGACTTGATTACCTAAACATCTTCTTATTTCCCTTCCGATTTGCGCATTTTTCGTGGAATAAAGTGTTTCAATTGTTAATATATCACCTGAATTTATTGCTTCAAATTTAAATGATAGTTGTCTTTAAATAAGGTCTTTTTCTAAATATATCATTGAACATGTATGATCTATTAAATATGATCGTATACTAGGAAGTATGAAAGAAAAGACATAAGCATATATTTGAAATACATCAATGTGTTATGAATCGTGTTTATTTGATATGCTAAAGCTGAATTTGATTAATAAAATTTTCAGATTTCAAAGTTACAAATTGAAAAAATGAAACTTATTTGGCTAAAATCCATTATTTAATAAATGTGCATCTTCATATGTTGCAATAAAACAAACATACCGTATCCACTCTTCCAATTCAAATTATCGGTGTTCTGAATGCCCATCGCCTTACTGTTAAGGCACTTCATACACGGAAAAAGTAGATATCTCCTTTTTCCATGCTTCATACCAGCGTAAAAATATTTAGATTTTTTATACTGTTTCTGGTCATAGAACATTAAGTGAATGTCAAAACGTTTGAAGAAGAGTAACAAGTAACCAGTCAATTTGAAGTACTTTTCAGAAAACCATTAGTTAATTTTGAATGCATAAAAGAATGTTTAAGACTTTGTACCAATTGAATATTACATTAACATTTAAGCTGGTAATTCAGAAAATACATTTTCTTTTTCATGTTTTTCAATATATACAATGTAACATGTTATGCAAATGGTATCGAAATTTTAACAAGGTGTAATCAAATCTTTCAGCCTACTTACGTTATCCATTAAAAAAATGATCAAAAACAATATGCTCAAAACGGGTGCATAAAAATCTTATTGTTTTTTAGGGTCCATCTGATTTAGGTTCTTTAAATGAAAGCATTAATATCAACAACTTACCCTGTGAACGAATTGACAATTAAACATGCCAATAATATATTCCATATAAAATGATGTATATTCCGCGGTCCATAACATATCATATTCCAATTTAAAATATTACGAATACAAATCATATTGCTGAATAAAAATCACTATCATTATATAAATCCACGAAGTTAAAGAAATAAATTGGTATATTATTCCATATTATATTAAGAATTGCGTATGATTCCATTGGCTAGAAGTACTATTATAAAGCCACTGGTCTTGCAGCGAGCCTTGCCAAGTGCGTTAAACTATTTGCACTGAGGAGCCAATGATAATGCATATTGCCCACGCCGAAAGACAGAGGTATTCAAACTGAATTTACTTTGCCCAGTACTAGTAGTAAGAACATGATGAGCTTCAAGTTGGACTATTACTAGTGTTAGTTACAAATGCCGGATATTTCTTTATGAGGAATATGGTTAAGGGTACGGAACGAGTGCAATTCAAGCTCAGGGTTAGATTTATTAAAACTGGCATGACTGATTTTCATTCATTATACATGTATGCTGTAATTCAGACATTATTTGAAGTTTCTTTCCAAAGACGTAGCCTCATTTGTAAATTTGATCTAAATTGAGCAACAAAACAACCTTTGAATGTCAAGTTAGAATTTCCTCAAGAGCAGATATATTCATTTGAATATTTTCACCAATTAAGTTGAATAACATAATAAGAATAGATTTTCGCCTTCTTGAGTCGGTCCACAAACCTATTCCCTCGTACCTACGAGTATTTCCATGGGAGACTATGCAGTTATAACTATAATGTATAAATGAGATCTTCCCAGCTATAGGTATATTTTATTATT
Source organism: Ophiothrix spiculata (assembly GCA_000969725.1). Lineage (NCBI taxonomy): Eukaryota > Metazoa > Echinodermata > Ophiuroidea > Amphilepidida > Ophiotrichidae > Ophiothrix > Ophiothrix spiculata. The sequence goes on from JXSR01S034290.1 coordinate 14,250, forward strand.
GATCAGGTTCATTTGTTTCCATTAATTACATTAACGTACAATCGTTGCGTTGTTTTGGATGTTCGTGCAGTTTACACTTGCACGCAAAGGTTGCAAATATTATAAATAACCTCACTTTCTTTGTGAATTTGAAGAAATCGCTGAACTTTATACATAAATCTGCTCTTAATATGCGCTGAATTTTTGTACCAGAAGCTGGTATTTCTGTACCAAAATTTATTCTATTCCTATTACTTCAGATGTATATATTTACACAAATTAGTTGATAACCGAGTGGGGTCAAGCTATACTATCAAAATTAGCGATTTATTTTTCTGGAGAAGTTTTTGTTCAGCTTAAAACATTTATGAATTCTAATTCATATACTAGTATGGGATGACTCACGCCGAAAGGGGGACTTTGCGACAGAACACTTTTCGAGAAACTGATGAAAATAGGTGGCAAAAAATAAAGAAAATAATAAGAATTTCCATCTGTTTTAAAATTTGATCGCCTTGATCAATTTCAACAAGTATGGTGTCATTTTAAAACTTAGAAAATGCTGTAACAGATGAAATGATAAAATCAAAATTCATATCATCTGCAAAGTCCCCCCTTTTGGGGTGAGCCATCAAATCTTCCGTCTCATTACCCAATTATATATAGTGTTGATGTCTCAGTCATGATCAATGACGATGGTCAAACTACTCTCTTCTCAATATCACTGAATGTTGTATATATATTTTAGCGTTTCGCTCGACACCACCACTACCATTTTGTCAAAAAGATTCAACTAGCCTAACAAGTACAGAAATGCAGTTACGTGCGGAGTTTTCTTTTTACTTTCTATTCAATAATGATGCAATACTTGGAGTATTTCAAATAATTCTCATCTATTCTTAACAGTGTGAGAAATCTCTTTTGATCAAAGAACCCGCCATCTTAATCCCAATTTTGGGAGCTACAAAGCTGCTTGAGGGTGGATTGGCGGAGAAATCGACATTGTGTGTTAAACGGTCACTTTAGTTTTGGCGGGCCCTTTTCTTTAATCTAATGGAACACTTTTGTGGGTTACAAAGTATAACAGGTTACCTACATTAATCGTATTAAGAACCATTTTCTTTGAGTTATTGGCACCAACATTAGACCTTTACTATCTTGATTATATACGAACCCTTAACTAAGAATGTTTTAGCGTCTTGTAACTTTTCCTCGACCATTCTGTTTTAATCTTATTGAATGTGTGTGGTTTTAATATTGCAATAAAGTTGGATTGAACGATAATTATTTTATTTTATAATTGAAAGCTTTTGCAGATCCTGTGTACCGATTGTCATGCAATCATGACTCTACTTTTTCGTGGTGTTTTCCCTGTATTTTCTTAAAATGAACGGATTGAACAGTTTACGAGTACGATCATAACATGATGCATAGGAGCCTCTGTAACCATGATTAACGCAATTATGGAGATCGAAGCCTCGCGGTAGCTGAAAATTGTTTTAGCGTAACTTGAAAACTTATACAGGGAGCACAACACTAAATAACTTCCCCATTGAAACCAATGC
>JXSR01S034291.1:29020-52551 GCA_000969725.1 Ophiothrix spiculata
GTACACAGTGATAAACCCACTCAATAAAATTCATATGAAACAAAAACATTGAAAATCGGTCATTCCGTTTCAAAATTGCGGCCAGAAATCTAATTCGTGTCAAATTTTCATTTTTTCCGAAAAAATTCCCGGCAAAAATTGGAAAACTGTTTTCCCAAAGGAATATTTTCAATGAAATTTAGCTCATAATAGTAGATTATAATTACAAATACATTGCTGAAATAAAAATTTAAAAAAGTTGTTTCGTTTAGGTTTTAGGGACAAAACAAATTTTGAACAGCGCCATCATTTTACCAGTTTATGCTAATTATTTCAAAAACACACGACCGATTTGAATTATTTTTACACCAAAATATGCGTAACCCCTACCTTGACAATTACATAAAACAGCTTTATTGGATTATGTTGCTTTTTTGCGCTTCGCGCGAAAAATCAAATCCAGGTCCATATGGACCCCCCCTTATGCAAAGTGTTAATGTATATAGATATGATATATTGCTATCTTTTTTATAGCACTATTTGGGCTCCAATCAATTATAGGTATTTGTTAAAGAAATGTACGACAAATCACATGCGACCCAGAGATAATAAAACATTTGTTGATTCTTTCCAAGTCGTTGTGTCCTAGATCCTGCAACGTTTGCGCTGTAGACGTATTTATCAAAATACAAACGTAACTTGAGTTTTACAAACGAAAAATAAGAACTGACGTCAAAATGAGCAGTGCCTATCACTTTACTTGTGAACTTACATAACATAAGGAAGGGGTGATGCTATTATGTTACGTCATCGATATGACGAATGATATATAACATAACATGAAATGAGATGTTGAATTTAAAAAGATCGCGCACTCTTGGTATGTATATTTGGTTATTCATGGCACACGCATATAGCAAATAAACATACGTATGGGAAAGCATGTATTGAAATACTTTCGTACTATAGTGTTTTGAAATTTTCCTTCTTGTCGGAAGCCAGTATTTTTTAGAAGTAAAATTAAGGGTCATTGTATCATTTCAATCATCATCATATTGAAAAAGGAATTTTTTGGTGTAGATTCAAAGGTCCATGACTGGTTGTTAAGAATGTATTATGTTCAGCCCAACGCTCTTTCTGCAATTTGCTGGTGTATCCAATAACTTTACAAATCTTGCGGATGCGGCAACGCCAAGTAAACTGACTGGATTTAGAATAGTAATACCAATAATCAAAAAATGAACCACGGTGTTGACAGGTCCAGTTGACACAGGTCAAACGAATATTAGCAATTACTAATGATGGTAATAATTGGTGTCATATATTCCGCAAGGCTACTATCGAAAGAAATCAGCATAAACACTTTTGAGTACATATATAGTTAAAAATCTGTGTATAAAATGAAGTGATTGTGAATATGCGGTAAATCATATAAACGTTCATGATTCAAAAATGTATTAATTACAAGTTTATCATATAGATTTGAAAACATCACGCTATACAGTGAAACACTGTACGACGGAATGAAACTATAGATTTGTAAAATAACATTGTCTAAATCAGACTTTAGAAAATACAAATGATGAAAATATAACCGTAATAACTTTGAACATCATTTAAAGAGTCATCCTAAATGCGTGATATATTTCAAGTCGTTGTGTATTTTTGCAATTTTAATTAGCATCCGCGTGTATTCATATCATTATTTAAAAGCAGCTGACATTTTGTAACTTTGTTGCTCACTGTCTAATTAAGAAACACAAATATCATACACGAATCATTGTTCCATGGTAAAACAAACAATTTTTAAATGTTTGTTTCGCAAATGCATATGAAAGCAACGTATCACACTACACGTTTCCTAAATGTAACCATACGGTTTATCTTTCACGTGGAATAGATAAGAGCATTTTGATATTCATACTAATCAAGAAACACCTTTTGTCCTAGCAAGTTAGTATAAAAGTATTACTGTGAATTCTGTACGAATATGAATCAAAAATTCCCCAAGGTATCAGCACTTAAGGGATTAATCTCAAGGTCAAACTCTTCGTTTGGAATCAAATTTGTGTTCATGTTTTTGAAAAAAAATTTTTTTTACTAAAATACAATGCGAAGGTAAATTTGTATATTATATTAATTATAATTACAAATCATGAAAAAATATGTTTGCTGTCCTGTTGTAAAAACAAGGCAATTTACAATTTGCCTTTTTTACAGCGATTAATTGTTGCCCCATTTTATTTTTACCCCGAACGACTTTTGCTTTTCCCGGACCGAATGTAAACTTTCCCCGACCCCGATTAACATTTCCCCGACCGGTCGACCCCGGTAATATTTTTCCCGGACCGTACCGAATTCGAAAATAGCTCTTAAAATTCCAGACCCGGTTTCGGTCCGGTCCGGTCCGGGAAAATTTGGGGTTTCGGGTTTCCCGCAGGGCCTTAATATATATTAACGTCAAACAAACAAATTTATTCCCGTTTGGGAAATTCCCATGATTACCTTTACACACATGTTTATTTTTACAAAATTGGAAGTTACCCTGCATTGCAAAATACCACTCCCTAGAAATAAAAAATCCGCTTACTGTGACAATCAAAGATTTCGATAATAAAGTTTTTTTAATTAAATAACTGGTTTGTCAATAAAGAGAAACAAATAATTCAGGGGCACATGTCACTTATAAAAATGAAATGAAAATTGTGCGTAATATGTATCAGAAGCATTATGTAGGGCTATTAATCTCAAAGAAGCGATCTCGCATCGCCCTACCACTATAATACGCATTTTATTACTTGCCATTGCTTAACCAGCCAATCTCCCCATGACTCTTTGTTGATCGCATTTCCGATTACAAATTAACATGGACGGAAAAATATTTTCTTTTTCGTATGCTAGAGTTAGCTGCCTTAAATGATGCAAGTGTTTATCTTACGGCAAGATTTATCATCTGGTTTTGTTTTGTACTTCTCTGACATGCTTTAATTGCATGTTGCTGCTGTTGGACTGTCAGTGAACCAAAATATCTCACGGGCATAATGTATTACGTGGGTTGGTTTTCAATTGAATGTACTACAGATAAGACTAAAAGCTGGGCTTAATTGGACCAACCCTGTGAGACATTATAACATGGCCCAAGTTACCAATGCGTTATTATTTTATATATAGTTAAAATTGATATATTTTATATACGGATGTAGGAATAAGTACATCAAACCTAAACGGAAAACTATACTGGGCTACTCACTACACACTCACCCCCACACAAAAGGAGTCATAGGCATGAAGAAGGGAAAAACAAATAATGTATATACATATCAATGTATGTCAATAATGTTTGGGCTGGTCCTCGAATCTGGAACAATCTGCCGCAACACTGCCGCGAAGCCACTTCCATCACCGTTGTCAAGAGCCTCCTGAAATCTCACCTGTTCCATAGTACTTGATTTGCTTTCTTGGTTTTCACAATGTATTTTTGTTTGTGTATTTTGTAGATTTAAGGATTGTAACGTAAGTCTGTAGTTTTAAGTTCCACTGTACTGCGCCTTGAATATGTTAATGAAAAGGCGCATTATAAATCCCGCATGTATGTATGTATGTAATAAATTATAGTTAATTTGTTTAAGAAATATGCGATGAACAACTTGCAATCTAAGAGAAAATAAAGCATGTGTTGCTTCTTTCCAAGTCGTTGTATCCTAGATCCTGCAACGTTTGCGCTGTAGTAGTCCTGCAGAATAACCCTGATTTTAGGTCCTACGTGGTTTTGAAGTCTGCATGCAATTTTTTAATATTTCTGGATAATAAAAGTGTGCTGAATTCGAATCTGGATGATGCAACTCTTGAGAAATTAAGGGGGGGGGGAGTTACCCCCTTTTTCTTTGACAAAAATTATATATACACATATGCTTATTTTTAATTACATCAAGTCATTTTACTACTGATTTTGATATTGCTTTTAGCTTAACCACAGAGTATGTAGTAAGAAGAGACAAGACGAATTGAAGCCAATTAATTGGACTTTTCCATTATTATTTTTTTTTTTGGGGGGTGACAAGTGGAAGAAACGATTCTGGAAATGTTTTTAAGACCCAAGGTTAATACGTTGTTGTTTTAATGACTGCATGCCATTTCTAGAAAACAAAAGTGTGCTGAATCCGTATCTGGATGTTACAACTCAGTTAGTAATATTGAACATTGTGAGAGATTAAGGAGAAAGTTACCCCTTGTTTTTTGACAAAAAATATATATACACACATTATACTTGTTTTAACTTACATCAAATCATTTTATTACTGATTTTGATATGCATTTTTCTTTTAGCTTAACCACAGAGTATGTAGTAAGAAGAGACAAGACGATTGAAGCCAAAAGTTGTTGTAACGACTGAATGCAATTTTTTAAATGTTTCTAGATAACAAAAGTGTGCTGAAACTGAATCTGGATGATGCAACTCTTGAGCAAATATTGAGCATTTTGAGAAATTAAGGCTACAGTCCCTTAAAACGTCTCGCTCGGCTGAATGTCATGTTTACTGCAAGTTTTTACCTACTTGCACTTATCAGAATATCACAATTTTATACGTACATATTGAATAGAGTCTCTAGTTTATACATTGAACTTTACTAGTAATTTCACGTCCATTATAAAGGTCAAAATGACGCCTGAAGACTACTTCGAAAAAGTTGACCCTTTTTCGCCGAAATCTCATAATTTCATGATTTTCGAACAATTCGTCTGGTTTCAAATTTTGACATATTGTAGGCTTGATACTTCTTATTGAATTACAAAAAAAAATATTATAAATATGCTGAGTTGATTTTGAATGATAATATAACAAACCCGCGTTGTTTTGCCCGAAAATCCGGACGTGAATTACGACTCTGAGTTCACCTGTTTGAGCTGTGAATTGCCTGTTTTAAGTATCTACATTATCTACATTTTGTCTGATATACGCATTCGCATAATTAACGTACAAATTGAGCATTCTAATGAGGCAAAAATTGCAATTTTTATGTAAACAAAAGAAAAATACGGCATTCTAATTTTTATGTTTTAGATTTTAGTTCACGATCTCAAGGCTGCCTTTATATCTCAGCGGTAGATCCCTCGCTTCGTAATGCATGACTAACCCCTGACATAATCCATAGTTCGAGTCCCCGCAAAGGCAGTACAGTGGAAACTATTTATCTTTTCATGATTGAAAAATAGTTACAATTCACATTTTCCTGAGCAGATGGAATCCCTTTATCCTTATTTTTTGACAAACAATATACGTACATTCATTATGCTTGTTTTTACTTATATCATGTCATTTTACTACCGATTGTGATATGCATTTTTCTTTTAGCTTAACCACAGAGTATGTAGTAAGAAGAGAAAAGACGAATTGAAGCCAATATTTGACTTTTCCATTTTTTTTTGGGGGGGGGGATGATAAGTGGAAAAAATGATTCTGGAAATAAAATTGAAATAGATACCTTTTGAGAGTCATACTTTTTGCAGCATGTAGCTTGCAGGATCGCCACGATCCCTTCATTCAGCGTGGGTGTGAATCCCTCCTAGTAGCGGGTGGTCATGTGACAGCAGATCATCGTATATGGCCGGCAGTTTGTATCCTCCATCCCTGTTGAGTGTTGGTTGCTGGCTGCGGATTTCAACAGATTGTCTTATCTTCCTCTTCCTGAAGTGGTCTTTCCGTGCAACAATTAGTGACGTCATCTATGTATACATTATGGTTCAAGTTTTTGCAATGCTCACCAATGGCAGTAAGTGGACCTTTTTGTTTAGAATGTATTTTGATCCGGATGCCAAGAGATATACTTGTTTCGACCCCACATAAGTGTCTGAACATTGGAAGCAATTGAACTTGTATATAACACCACATTTATTTGCTTTTGGTGTTTTGTCCTTGGGATGAACCAACATAGATCGTATAGTGTTGAAATGTTTGTGATAAGTGTTGACTCCGTGGTCACAGAAGTGCGTGAGTTTCTCCGAAGTTCCTTTGACGTATGGAATTGGCACACTTATTTTGTTGGAATGATGATGATTCTACGATCATGTGACTAGGAGGGATTCACACTCACGCTGAATAAAGGGATCGTGATGATCCCGCAAGCTACGTGCTGCAAAAAGTATGACTCTGAAAAGGTATCTATTTCAATTTTATGATCATGACAGAGTCCAATATCAGTATACACGCTGCGATTCTGGAAATGTTTTTAAGACCCATGGTTAATACTTTGTTGTTTTAATGACTTTATGCAGTTTTTTAATGTTTCTAGATAACAAACGTGTGCTAAGAGAACTTAGTCTGAAAATGCCAACCATAGTGTTCAATGAAGATCGCAATATGTACATATGTCAATGTATGTAAGGCAAAATCTGACCTACATTGGCCCTCTTCAGGTACTAAGTATTGCCAAGCGGTGTGCAGCCATGTTTTTCTTGTATTTGATTGTTATATTTTGATTATATTATAAAGAATGGGACGAGGATTATTTTGAGGAAAACAAGCTTCGAGACACCATCTGCTTCAGGTATCTTCACTGTTACCACCCTAGGATGATATACTCAATGTTATTAAGCTCATTTGTCAAATCACTATGGAAGATTGTATTTAGCTTTCCCAATCGAGGTCTTTGGTAGAACCTCTTGTTCAAAAGATGACCTCAGAGCTACACATGAGGAGACGGACGTAACTATGGTTCAACAGATGCTCAATATTGCATTTGCTGGCGTATCCAGTATCCGGGTTTTCAGTGACTGTCACATTTCTGTCACTCTTTAATATACAGATGATCCTGTCATCTCTCCATGGAGTTGACATCCTCATACAACAGATCAGTCATTGATATAGGCGCCACAGTTACACAACACGAAGATATCATGCACAGTCTATTGCTTGTCATGCTATTTCCGGATGCGATACCGTAGTTAAATCATCTGGGATTGGAAAAGCAACCGCGCTTAGAGTTCTTAAATCTGCATTTTTTTTTTTGCAGAGCTTGGGTAAAGCAGAAGCCAGATTTGATGATGTTTTGGAGGAACTACTGCTTTCATTTCGGTGTGTTACGACATCACAGGACAAACGTTTGGTCAACATGTCTGAATTTCGATTTCACATGTGATCAGTAAACATGGTAAAGGTCGACAAACATACAGCGGCCTCACCTAAAGTGTAGTTACTACCACCAACAACAGCGTCGTTCTTAGAGAATCTGAAACGTGCACACTTACAACTTGCCATTCAGCTGGTATTCAGCTGATTCACCAAGTCCTCCTAGCTTAAATCCCAAGGAGTATGGATGGATCCGTGATGAACCATCGAAGTGTCTTCTGACAATACTTTTGCAATCTTGCAAAGCAGTTGCCCCTGATGAACTTCTTTAAATGATCTGCTGCGGCTGTGAGTCTGACCAACCATGTGCCACTACTCCTTGTAGTTGTGGAAGCGCCCATCTTCCCTACACGCTGCAATATTTTGTTGCTGCAAGGACGCTGTTTGTAAAAATGCTCTTACTTCCAAGCCCACTTTAGATGAAAATAATGAAGACCATGATGCAAACGAAGTTTAGATGAATGATGTCATAAATATCACAATAGCCATGTTTAGTCTATGTTTACAGCAATTGCCTTTTTCTTTCATTTCGACTGCATCACACAAAATTATTAAATAATAATTTGCTTAATTAATCGCAAGAGGAAAAGAACTGGGTCAGAGAAACAGTATGCATATTTTTTAACTTTTGGATATGTGACAAGTACTTGAATTACCCTTACATGGTGAAACTTATACTCTTGATTATCAAAGACAGATAATGCATTGCTTAAATCTTGTATATTGCAAAACAATGAATACTAGTATGCAGAACAAACAACTTTGAAAATATTACATGAGCGATCGTCTTCGTCTTGTAATGAATTGTCAACAAGTTTTTCAACTGCTTGGAAAAAAATAATTCAAAGTATCAAAGATTAGATGCATTATGGGTTATTCTGAATAAAAATTGAACAGATTTATATAAATTCGCTTATGGATAAGTATTTATACAAGTCTTGATAAAAATCATCATAGAACTAATCTTTTGTACATTAGCCTTAATAATTCTGTTGATTTTGTGTACCCACCCCCTTATTGATCCATTGTATTGTACACTGTAAAAATGACCTGGTTACTTACTTAATTAATTTAAGATGTAAAAACAGGCCCACAAAAGCCATCTGATCATATAATTTTTATATTTTGATAAGAATCAGACTACAGGGTAGGGGCAAATATGGCCCCCTCCAATATCTCAAAATGCTCAACACTTAGAGAATTGCATTATTCGGATTCAGATTTAGCAGGTCAAAAACATCTAGAATCAATAAAAAAAAAATGCATGCAGACTTCAAAACCACGTATAATTCGGATTCTGCAGGACTATAGATGTATTTATCAAAATAAAAAAGGAACACGAGTTTTACACACAAAAAATAAGAATTGACGTCAAAATGAGCAGTGCCTATCACTTTACTTGTGAACTTACATAACATAAGAAAGGGGTGATGCTATTATGTTTCGTCATTGATATGACGAATGATATAACATAACATGAAAGGATAAGCTGAATTTAAAGAGATCGCCCACTCTTGGTATGTATATTTGGTTATTCATGGCACACGCATATAGCAAATAAACATACGTATGGGAAAGCATGTATTGAAATAAATCTTGGCGATAAAATAAATTTACGTGCAGATATAATATTTTTATAGAAAATAAGGAAAGCAAAAACAACATTTTTTTTAATATAAATGTATAATACCAGGTGTCCCAAAAAATGGTTACATGTAGAAAAATAACCGTGTGCCGAAACTATAGTAGTTAGAGAAACGAAACTTTGCACACATTATATTACAGCCCTTTTCTACATACTCGTAAAATTGTGATTTGACAGCATTATAATATTTGGAGTTATCAACAAAATTATACACCTAAATCGGAAACGCATTTATTCAAAATTCAACAAATAATAAGAATAACCGTTTTGGGTTATCTTAATGTGCAACTTTGTTTTAACTTATAATGTAAAATCAGACTTGATATCAAAACAAATTTGTTAAAATTGTCATTCAATGATAATAATTGAACTCTCTTCCAGTATATCTATTATACAAATTATGGATACCTGCATTCCATGCATTCCAGAATGAGTTGCTTATATTGAACCTGTCAATCAAATTGTGGCGCGAAAGTTAAAGAATACTGAAATAAGCATATTCAAGTTTTCACGTTTAGCTATTTAAACTGTGTGTAAAATTTTGAATAATCATCTGCATTTAATGACGCTTAAACTTACAACACATGTTTAAATTCTAATTTTCTTTATTTATTAGCAAAAGTCCGATATAAAAATCCGCTATTAACAAATAGCAAAATTTCGAATCGGTGGCCATTCTTGCCCTAAATCAAATTGCGACATAATTTTTGAACCTGAGGTAATTTATGACGTCATAATTACGTAACAGCTTATCGGATTTTTATAATTTTGGTATCAATGGAAAGAAGAGACCCTACCTTATTCTATGGTATAAAGCAACTTAGCTATGTGCTTGTTAATTCAAACGAACATCAATACCATGCTTACGATCTTATTAAAGTTTGAAAAAATACGTTTCTGACATAGGTATCTATCTTTGTTGATAAGTCAACATAATGTTGTGATATTAAAATGTTATGAGTATCTAAACAAGAAATGCAATATAATTTGTACAAAGTTTCGTTTCTCCAAACACTATAGTTTGTGCACATGGTCTTTTTTCTACATGTAACGATTTTTTGGGACACCTGGTAATATGCAATTTGAACGAAATTAGTTGTTAGCATTAGAACATATCTCAAGACAAATTGGCTAAACAATTGTGATCTCTGTTCAAAACTATTACAAAACTAAAGCAACTGAAATTGTTTTAGTTTTAGAATTGTTTTAAAAAGAGAAAACGAATTGATTTGATTAATTTTGTGTACATATTATAATCTAACACCAGATAATCGCACACAATTTCAGCAATACAGGAATACACAATGTCCGATATGAATTTGCTGGTTATTACCTTCCAAGTCCTGAGGGAAACTGTTGAAACGCAGTTTCAAATTAAGGAAGCAGGTTAACGGGTCGTGAGGAGGTGGATACAAGATAAATGTTTCATGTATGGGTGGAGGTTTCGTTCGGAACATATTGAATTTTCGTTTTATGTATTTATGAATCTTGTGATTTAAATTTGAAAAAGAAACGCATTAATAATGCAATGTATTGTATAAAATGTTTAGAAAAGTCAATATGAAGCCAAAATCTGTTACATTTGTTTTAACTATTTTGGAAAAAAACAACATTCGAACGTAAATATCATTTTACATTGAATAACCAATCTTCAAACTACGTTTCTGACAAATTGTTTTACTATGACTAATAATTACATATACCCGTATACGTATTACTGCATATTCAAATGTCTTTTTTTATCATTGGACGTTGGATTGTATAATTTCTTCTTTTGCTAATTAATAAAGATGATTGAATAAACTCAGATGTATTGTTATCAACATAAAACAACCATTTCACTCAACATGAAAAGAATATAAACTAGAGTAACCTCATCAGACCGACCATACATAGTAAAAAGAAAGAAAATACACACACACAAAAACCCATAAAAACATCAACAACAAAAAAATGCATATCTTGAGCTTGTATCACTCTATAAATTCCCTCCTTCATTTTAACTGGAAAATATAAATTTCTTAATCGTAACCCCCTATAAAACGTGGAACATAACAGAAAATGTTGTTAAAATGACCACGTGACTTTGAAAAACGAAATTGAATTGCAGTACCAGTACCAGATAACGACAAACTAGACTTGACAATGGAATTTTCATTCTAACGCTCTCATGGGGTAAACCGCTTATAGCTTTGCTAAACCTTCTAAGCTGTATACTAATGATCGACGTATCAGCACTTTAGACACGTCGTGAGTTATTTAATGATTTTTTCTTTTTTTAAATTCTCTATTTGAGTATTTCCTATTCCGGTACAATCAAAGGAAATTTATTTTTCAATGTGCTCTTAGTTTCCTCGGAAGTGAACCACCACTTGTCAACGGTTGCATTTCACCTGCCTCCTACCAGGTCAATTTCTTGAATTGATTTTGTATAAAGCTTTTTAATTTTGCAGTCAATTTTAATTCTTTATTAAGAATTTTGAATTTGTCGGCTCCTTAATCATTCTCAACATATTTAAATATTTTGATTAACACTTGTCTGCCAAGATGATGTCCTTCATATATCTAAATAATATATAATAACTTGATAAATAATTATAAATTCAATCTTGACAACCAGAAAATTATACTCACTGAGCAGAGAACCGACGACGTTGCGGATGATACCATCACCCTTTAGCTAGGTTGTGATAATCTGGACCTTGATGCTAGCTGTTGAAGCTAGATGACGTCACAGACTGATGTGATGACGTCATCAAATTCAACAACTAGCATCAAGGTCCAGATCATCACAACCTAGCTAAAGGGTGATGATATCACCCGCAACGTCGGTTCTCTGCTCAGCGAGTATAATTTTCTGGTTGTCAAGATTGAATTTATATTTGTTACCAACCCAGATGAATGAGAATATACAATGGGTATCATTAATTCAACAAGAGGCAATGGCATTGTACCACAAATATTTTACAAGATTTTCTTATTAGCAGCAGAGTAACAATATCAGTATATATAGCATGGGTAACATTTTTTACAATCTGAGTTATTCATGTAATCTATGAAGAAGACACTCATGAAAGAGCATTTCCTGACCATTTCTTAGTTGAAATTGAACTTTTTCAAAGATCTTTATCAATACTTTTCAACAAATTTTATTTGCTTATATATCAACGTTACTATAAATTTGCGAAATATTCTTTCTTTTCAATTCGTAAGAACAACCAATGACAGCTTCTCTGTGAAATCTGCCAGGTCAATATGTGTACTTATACCTGTATTATTCTACCAAATCTCTGACACAAATTGATCCAGAGTAAATCACATTAGTGTGTTTTTGTTTCCTCCAAGTAGATCGGCAAGCCAACTTTGTCTATTTTTCTTCACTTGCGTCATATTTGAGAGCCTCTGCCTGCATTACGATATTTATTCAACGCGGTTTATTGCGTTGAAATTATGTCAAATGCCAATACAAGTATCAGTATAACAATCTTAAATATTTACATCATGATTTAAGATTGAAGTATTTCCAAATATTATGTAGCATTCATTTTAAATTTTTACAGGGTGTCCAAGAAAAAACCTTACAATCTTTGCGTATAATTTTCTTAGATTTAACGGATAATCAGAAGGTATATAAAGATTGCATTTTATAGTCCATGAATTGAACTTTAAGATACTGTTGGTTTCATTTCAATCGGTAATCTAGAACAGAAGTTATACTTTGTCAAATATTTGGATGTAAAATTGCCTGGTCCAATTTCACGATTTTTGTAAATTCCCAATGAATAACGTTCTATTAGGTGTTGTCCTTGATCCGCTCACTCAAACGTAACAATATTCATCAATTTATTATGTGGATCTTATCTTATATATATATGCTGAAAAAATGAACAAATTTAATGAAAATATAAGACCAATCTGATAAATTTTCCAAGGTAACTCATTTTTATTTCATTCAGAAACACTTCTTCTTTATGACCAATAATCATGAAATCGGACCAGACAAAAATCCACCCACATATTTGATAAAACATTACTTTTGTTGTCCACCACCGATTGAAATAAAACAAACGGCATCGAGAAGTTCAATTATTAATGGACTATAAAAGTCATTCTTTACATCCTTTCTAATTCTTCGTTAAACTTAAAAAAATTACACGCAGAGATTGTAAGCTTTTTTTTCTGGGAGACCCTGTGTTAAAAATATATCGCATAATCTGGTCTATTTTCAAACTGATATGCACGCCTAATGTTGCTATATAACTAAATTGCATGGTATACCATTTCTGACACTTTCGGTACTTACGACATTAAACAAAATACAAATTTGAATCGTAAATTTTCTTCGTCTTAACCCTAACAATTCCTATGACGCAGCATTAACTGACTCATTGTATCTCAATGACCTTACCACCTTCAGGGAAAGGTCGGGTTACAGTGTTTGTACAAAGTTCGGAGGTCAGCTGGGACTGATGTATCTCCGTGATTTCAAAAATGTATTTCAGCCATTTTTATGGCAAACATTCATTTCAATCTTTGTATTTAGGTAAAAATAATGCTAATGGATATTCGACTTTTTAGGAAATTTTATTTTTCCCCTATAATTTCCATACAAATGCCGATTTTCCCAATTTCATTGCGTCATACATTAACGAATGACCTTCTATTTTGTTATCAATGGAAGGAGGAGATCAATACCTATCCATTGGTGCCACACAACTAGACATTTAAAATAATATATTGTATGGAAAAGTCTCCAAACGAAAAATAGTTATAGTTTGTTACAAACTACATGTACATGTACATGAGTATAAAGTTCCTTTAATGAAAGTATTCTAATTAACAACTCCCGTAGAACCGTGTTTCAATACCAGTAATCATTTTAATGTCTTTGCTAAACTATGATTTGTTTATTTTTGGTATTAATGCAAGATGACGTCAATATTTCAAAAATTGAAAAATCGGATATGCGTAAGAGTACTTTCAGCCAGTATTCCAGGGGCAAACATGCACAAACACGACGATATACAATCACTATTGGCTTAATAGAATTCATCTTCAATCGTTTACAGCAAACCACCCTTGGCACTTTGTACATAGAAATAATTAAATTAAGGCCGACCTTCTGTTCTGACCTGTTTTTAGATACATGCAATTATCTTCATAGGTCTAAGTAATTGTATGTTAACGTTGATATATTACATAGGACAATGCTTTGATGAGCTATTTTTGTATAAGGGGAATTGCTAAGTAATGAAGACGTCAATGACGTTAGTTTTAAGAGAAACAAACAATTGTGAGAAGACAAGCAGAGAAACGTAACGAAGTATTAAATAGACACGTTTTTGTTTCTATATAACTCCAAAAGTTTATATGTTTGGTGACAAAAGTAAGTATTTTAAAACTACTTTTGCCCTTTTAACTCAATATGACACATTTGATTAACGTTTTTGGTATGTTATGTTCATCATTCTGCAATTGATATGGCAAATGCTCGGTGGCCGCTTGAACAATCATTATAAGTGGTACTCATGCGCATGCTCATCATAAAAAATGGCGTAAAAGGGTCTGATTTTGATTCAATTGTGGCGTCGACGTATTTGTTTTTAAAAAGGGGTAGTTTTCAGCAGATTTTACGCCATTTAGGGTTGCAAATGCAAGTCATCCCGTTATAAGGGTCACTTTTTGCTTGATTTTTGTCATCTGATTGATGATTTGCAAAAAAAGGTAAAACAAAACATGAGAAAATAGGTAAAAACTTCATGTAAATGAGCATATAAGTTACATTTGTATACTCTTTGATACCTTATTTGCTGGAAAAAGATCATTACAAACTTACACCATTATGACCTTTGGGGTACTATTTGCACCTTCTTTAATACGCCATTTAGGGGTAGAATTTACTATCAACAATTACGCTATTTAGGGACCAATTTTGAGGTGCTCTGACGAGCATGAATACCACTTTTTAGTTCGAGCGGCCCTCCTGGGGCAAGCATATCATATATACCATATGAGAGATATAAGAATTATATATATATAGCAACATTGCATTTATATAATAATTATATTTAGATATAATTTAAAGAAATGTCAAGTAAAACATCTCACATCATTTGAAATACGTACCTGAGAACGTTTAACCGACATACAAAACACTGAAGTTTAATGTTATGGGCTTACAGTGACATTCAAAAACATAGTCTCGCCGATTAAACCATAACTGATCGTCATCGTTTATGACAAACACACTGCTATTTCTCTTTTTAATTTACAAATATTCGGTGTTGATTTATCAATCAATATCACTAGCTTTAGAGATATGAATCTTTCTAATTAAAAGATTTATATATTTCTTAACTTGCTCGAAAACGTTATGTGCGAATAAAGTATGATATTCAATTTAACTTTTATGCTTTCAAAAAAGTAATTTCTATCACTAACAATACAGAGTATGATTTCCTTGAAATGCACTGATAATCATATCAATGAAAATATGAAGTTAAAGAAAAGGTGAAACAATATTATTATTAACATTATTATCATATTTTTTTTTGCAGCGGACGTTCTTTCTTTAAAAATCATCTTTGCTCTTACACTAAATAACACAAGGAAGTAGATTCTAAATAAAATTACATTTACAGTTTAAGAAGTATATTGATTTGTTTGTACATTTGATATAGTCTGCAGATGCAAAATTACGATCGATAGAAATCTAAAAGACTTCTTCCAAACATGTTTATGTGGCACAAAGAGACCTATGATGTAGGAGAAGGTAGCTTAGATGGACGAGTTTTAAGACAGTGTAACGATCCAAAACATGATCAAGGTCAGAAATAACCTTTCTGGTTCAAACCATAAAACCAAATCAAAAAATAATACACTGTAAGTCAAGATTTTTCAACAAAATATAATAACAATTATTTTTTTAATACAATCAATTCAACAGTGTATCGTCATAATCATATCTACAGTTTAATTGTGTATACTCTCATTCATCTGGGTTGATATAAGTTCTAGATTAAATTTAATCAAGGCAACCAGAAATGTTTACTTACTCGGAGTAACCGACGTTGCGAGCGAAACCATCGCTCTTCAGCTGGGTTGTGATGTAGAACTTGGTATTAGTTGGAAGTGACGTCATCAGATGTTAATGATGACGTCAAGGTGTACAACATTTCCTCCCACTTTAATAATAATAATTGCAGGTGATTTATAGTGCACTACGCCTCCCCTGACTTGTAATTCCACGCGGCCTCAGCACACTTTACAGAGCATAAACAATTCGCCAATTCAACTAATACCAAGGTCTACATCACAACCCAGCTGAAGAGCGATGGTTTCGCTCGCAACGTCGGTTACTCCGAGTAAGTAAACATTTCTGGTTGCCTTGATTAAATTTAATCTAGAACTTATATCTACAGTTGTTATATTACTCACGAGAGGTTTCTGACTTCAGCTATAAAGTTCCACTATAATATCTTCCATATAGTGTAAGTCCGATGACATATGGATGAATGTCCGCAAATCCAGATCCAAATTGGTACACAAATGTCTGATAAATTTATTTTAGTTCCAATTGTATAAAGTTCCAAATAATCTTCAACATCGGTCAATGTGAAACAGCTAATATAAAAATAATCCACGATCCAGCAACTCAGCATCAATAAATTTATAAAACTTCTCCAACATAACAGCTATGCATAAAAGTACTCCAACATAACAGCTATGCATAAAAGTACTCCAAAATGGTAACAAATAATTAGATAATATAAGTACTAAAATTAAAAGTCCATCCAACCTGTCTCTATCTTCTTCTCAAAAATATCTCAAGAACACAGCTAAAAGCACCCATAGCTGACAAAAGTTGCCTGATCCCAAATATCACAAACCATCTATTTTATACTTCTACAAATTTATGTGGAAAGCACTTGTAATTCCATACCATTCTAGCCAACATAAAAATATTCTGGGCCACTCTTGATGAGTAACTGGGAATTCACCGATCAAAACATACAGTTGTTTAAGGCCATGTCACACATCACCGTACCGTGTGAATAACGTACTAATAACGTACACTGGTTTGGTAATCGATTACATGTATTTAAATGACCAAACCAGTGTACGTTATTAGTTCGTTATTCGTACGTTTAGTGATGTGTGACAGAGTCTTTACATGCATAACACAATAGCACTTCTTTAGAAATCCTTTGTTCTCAGTGGGGTAAATAGACCTACTTGACCTTTATTTGACCTCAGTGCTGCAGTTTTTACTAGCAGAACTGCAGAACTAGTTGGTCATTACAAAATTAAATTGTGTTAACTATGTAATCTTAATCATTATGAAATAAGTCAGGGATAGTAACAACAGAACCAAACACACAATGTTAAACAAAATCATTATTTTTCGCATGATACGTACATGTACTTGATGTAAACTAACATAAAGTGTTCTCCTTTGACCAGAATCCATCTTGTCCGCCTATCTAATTGAGGCCGTCGATTGAAATGTCATTAATGACCACAAATGATGTAAAAGAGGTTACCCAAAAACTCTTGGTCAGTTGTTTTAGGGATTTTATGCAATGAAAAAACCGAAAAGGGGGTGGGGTGGGGTTAAGACGACGCCCACGACTGTGTAGACGAGGGTTAACAATAATCTTGTACTCGAGTAAATAAAACTTTATTATTGAATGTGTAGGTAATATAAAGTGCCTTATGACTCCAATACGTTGTAATACCACTAAAATGCTCTAAAATTAATCAGTTCACTACATTTTAGGCAAAATAGGCATTTTCTGTCCTTTTAATATTGCGTTATTTTTACTTTGCGCGCAACTGTTTCGAACTTCTAATCAATCAATCAATCAATATATTATTCAATCAATCAATTATTCAATCAATCAGTCAATCGGTCAATCAATCTGTCAATCAATCAATGATAAATAAGTAGATAAATAAAGAAAGAAAGAAGGAAAGGGAGAAAGAAAGAAAGAATTTAATTATTGAATAAATAAATAAATAAATAAATAAATAAATAAGGACAAATTCACAAGCCCGAATTCAAATTTGGCACAATGGCGATATCGTTTTTTAATACATATGGATATGCGAATCTGAAGAAGATTTTGCCATGTTTGCATCTACGGAGAGTTATTTAATTGTTAAATCGGGGTCGTGGCTCCAATTAGCAGACACGAATCCAATATTCACCATGATATATAGATATTGGATTAGATAAACAAAGCCAGCTATTTCAGCTAGACATTTAATTCTTGCAATTAACTTAGGTGAGATGCAATTTATACTATATAGTACGGCTGAGCACAATCTCTTCGACTAAAGTATTACAAAACTTGATTGATTGATATTTTTGCGCTACATACAACGAATTCAACGGAGAGAAAAGGTGCCAACCTTAAAATACAACTTTTTAAAATAGAATGAAAAGAATTGGGATGCAGATTTTAAAAATTGGAGATGGGTGCCGGAGTTCTTGGTATCATGTTTATTATTTATCAATTTTGATGCTGAATTCTAAATTTCAGAAACCTCTAACAGACACGTTTCATGTTTTTTTTGATAAATAAAAGACAAAAGCACACATTTTCTTGAAACTTTCCAAATACTTATCAATCAAGTGGAACTGCATAACATGTCCATAAAACCTGCACAGCTCATCGTCTTCTACTTCAGACCACGGACTTTAACGATAGTCATGTCGCAATCTTTAGTAATGTACAGGCGGGTCAAAATTATCGTAAGAGTGTTATGAAACGGGAAAAAATATCCATATTTAGTAAAAAGAATTGAATTATATTCCCCTATTTAAACAATAGTATTCAGATGAGTGATCTGTATTGCCCTACCAGTATATTAAGCATTTTATTACTTGCAGTTGCTTATATTTTAACATGCTAAGCTCCCCATGACCCTTTGTTGATCGCAATTCCGATTACAAATTAAAATGGACGTCAAAATATTGCTTGAGTATGCCACCTTATATGTTGTAAATGTTTATCTTAAGGCTATAATTTTCATCTGGTTTTGTTCTGCACTTTTCTGACATGCTTAAATTGCATGTTGTTGCTGATGGCTGCCAGTGAACCAAAATATCTCACGGGCTTAATGTATTACGCGGGGTTGGTTTTCAAATGAATATACTGCATATAAGATTAAATCTTTGCTACATTGGACCAACCCTGTGAGCTATTATAACATGGCCAAAATTATCTAGCCTGTATGTTAAATATATACTAGCAATATGTATTCATTCCGTAAATTAAAATAAATAACGACTTTTTTTTTGATAAGAGCTTTCTTTAGATTCTTTGTAAATTTTGTAACAGGTTTGCTAAATTTATTTTACGACTGAACATCTTGTGATGCATTGAGAGAGCTATATATACACTTCTTGAACAAGGAAGAAGAAATTTAAGGTTGCATAAATTCTATTTTTGAATGAAGGAGAAATGTTATTAATATAAAACTTTATGGAAGCAAGTAAAACTTAGACTGCTATAATTTATAATGACAAATAACTGATGCCACGTATAAATCATATTCTAAGCTACAGATTTTGATTTTGCTTTTATTTTCAATCCTGATGAAACCCGAAAATTTGATGGTTGCTGTTTGTTTGTTTCTGTTTTTGTTTCTTCTTTTTTTACCAATAACATTGGCAAAACAGTGTTTTTAACTCTAATTATTTCAGGTAAACACAGCACTGTATTTGACACACTTCTAATCTTAATTAAAATCTTTTTAAGCCCACCGTCTACTTCAAAGACCTCTGTCTGAATTTTTTTATTTCGCTGAGGCAAAAACCAAGTTAAGAACGATAGCAACAAATGAAATAGTCATGATTGATTTATCCATTAAAAAGGCGTGAGTAACTCACATTTATTGAGTGATTGATGTAAACCAATGTAAACGTTAGGTTTATTATAACGCCTTTGTTTGTGAAAGGGCTCGTTATTTTAAAACAATTATCAATATGTGACCGTCCATCCCAATCCAGCCGTAAATGCAGACTCTTGTTATTTTCACTTTTTTAAATGCTATAAGAATTAATAATAATAATAATAATAATATCGGCATTTATATTGCGCCTTTTCCAGTGGATACAAAGCGCTGGCCATTATTATTACGCCGTAACAAGGGAATCGTCAGAACCATTTCGCCTTAAACTAGGCCATTTGCGGCCAATGACCAAAGGCGCAGACCTATCAGCACTTAGGTTGTGATATTCCCCCCTAAACAGCTCCCCAATACGCTCGGGTCGACGAGACAAGTGTGATAAAGTGATTTGCCCAGGTTCACAACACGTTGGCACTAGCGGGGCTCGAACTCACAACCTTCCGTTTATGAGTCCTGCACTGTTCCGCTAGGCCACACGCGCCCACATGACACCTCAATTAACTTACCCTGATTTCAAGAAGTCAAGTTACTGCCCGTCAAAGGTTGTCAGGGAGTAAAATGTATAACTGAGTCAATCGCGTTCAAAGATAAGTAAGCCCTATAATTTCTGTTGTTTGACCTTAAAATATGCCGATATATTTCATATTTCCGATCATTTTTTTGAAATTCTAGTGTTTTAAGGTAAGCATAAGGATTATTTATCTGTCAATTTTGGCAAATTACGACCTTGACATGTATTTTCAGCTGTAGTGCAAAATGAAATTTGCTGCATTTACGGCTCGTTTGGGACGGACGGTCTCATATACGCTTTACGGTGTTATTTTACAAACAATCCGTTATATGGGTGAACATTGTACCTCTTCAATTACTGTAAAGTGATACACCAGTAGATTTATGGTGTAAGTGCTTCGGAATCAGTTGGAAATACTTTTAAAGAAACCATGCTTATCGATCGCGTGTACATTGTGTAGTTAAAATCTGAATTCGATAAGGAAGACTGGAACTGCTTTTGTATATATTTCTTTAGTCTTTGTATTGTGATTATTTTTACTTCGAGCTATGTATAAGATTGGTTTTTTTTGAAGTAAACCTAAACAATATTGAATTATCCAACATCAAAAACATAAGACAAATGTTTTAAAAACCGAGATAAAAATCCTTTCTCCATTCAAGTTTTATCGGTACAAAAACTTAAAACTCAATTTTCTCATAACTATAGTTTTCTGAATCTGCCCGATGCCTTTTACCAATTTGGATGTAACATTTCAACCGAACATTCAATAACCAAACGGAAGATGTAATAATATAATATGATCTTTCAGATGAGACCAAAAATTAAATTTCATTTTGGACCCTTAAGGTACCTTTCAAATATGACGGGTCACATATGTATTATAACATCCTGCTATTATACATGTAGTCTCAGTGATAGGTGTGCCAAATTTCAAGTATATTGCGTAACCAGAAATAATGAATGTTATTGCCTTTCTCTAATAACCTCTCGGGTGTTTCTCTTATGTGATAGCTCACCCCGAAAGGGGGGGACTTTGCAGATGACATCAATTTTGATTTTATCATTTCAGCTGTTAGAACATTTTCCAAACTTGAACATGGCACCTTACTTGTTGAAATTGATCAAGGGCGATCAAATTTTACAACATAAAATCTACTGTAAATTCTTATTATTTTCTTTATTTTTTGCTGTCTATTTTCATCAGTTTCTCGAAAAGTGTTCTGTCGTAAAGTCCCCCTTTTCGGGGTGAGTCATCACATATAGGCAAATAATTAGTTACCATGCTCAATGGTAAATATTTTGTTAACCCATTACTTATTCTGTTCACTGGAGTCAATAAGTATAGATAATCCCCACTTGAGAAATTGCAATCCTTAACAATCCTTTTGTGTTAACACGATAAAAAGCACAACTAAAAACCCTAGACGTTTTTGCTTTAGTCGAAGACAACAGCCTATCCTATACTTTGATTGACATGCCTCTTTTGTGCGGTAAAATTAATTCGATACTTCTTTTCTAATTTACGATTTAGTTAACAAAATCCTTTGTCCTTTAAAGAGATAACTTACGACAAACTTGAACAGGCTAATAGTCGCATAAATTAATCTATTTATGGAAAAGGGAAGGGTAAAGTATAACAAAAATATATACCATTTTAAAGTTGAGAATATGAAGATTTCAAATATGTAATAAACGCATATGTGAAAATCGTGACTTTCCTCTCATTGTGCCGAAGCACCCCACAAATGCTTTTTTTTTCAAGATATTCTAACATTGTATTTAACATGGTGGACCCCTACATTGAATACTAAATTAATTCCCTATATGTGTACCGCCGCAGCAAAAGGGTCCAGTTGTCGAGTCCTACATGTTGCTCATTGTAGCATATCTGATGTATACAAATACCATACATTAGATATGCTACAAGGAGCAACATGTACGAGCCGACAACTGGACCCTTTTGCCGCGGCGGTACACATATGTGTTATCTTAGACTGCTTGCGCAATTCTCATATACCAATATAACAAGCATTTCATTACTCGCCAAGACTTATATATACCTACTAGTTCCCTGTGACCCTCGTTGATTGCAATTCTGATTACAAATTTATTTGGACGGCAAAATATTTCATTTCTTGTTTGCTAGAGATAGTTGGCTTATGTATCAAATGTTTATCTTTAGGCAAGCATTTTCATCTGGTTTTACTTTGCACTCATTTGACATGCTTAAATTGCATATTGTTTCTATTGCATAATGTACGGGGTTAGTTTTCAAATGGATTCAGTTAAGATTAAAGGCTGGCTTAGTTGCACTAACCCCTTGAGCCTTTAATAGTCAAGGTAGCTTAAACGGTAAGTCTTGCGCTTTTACTGGCAGAACCATAAGTTAAGTTGATCAAGGAACTTGCGCCCCTAGAGATTGCAGCAGAATCTGAAATATTGTTTGTTTTGGAATGGAACTTACTTCGGCCATATTGATCAGCACACATGTTAAGTATGCTGAAGCCGCTTGCCCTGTATTTATAATTTATTTATATACCACGGCTCTAGTTGCCAAACTTTTTTTTTTTTCAAAAAGGCATTTACACATGTATTTATCTGAAATTGAAATGCTCCGATGTAAGAAGCCTTAGTATGCTTCTTATTTAAGCTTAAAATGTGTTACGATTGGTTTGTGGATAAATTTAGTACCGCCATTGATTATGTGGCAATCGCTCTGAGGTTGACGAGAACAGAAAAACGTGGTTTATAAAATAGGTACGCAATCAATATACATTAGACTTCTAGAAGGTAAAGAGCTGTAGGATCAGCCAATCAATCTTAATTGTGTTTATCTACTCGTATGCGCTCCAAAGAGATATCGTATGAGATGTAATGGAATTAAGGATGGGTCGAGTATAAAACAACATTACAAAACGGAGGAGAACAATCTTGTATAAATTAAACGTTACTCCTATTAATCCTGGCCCGAAACTCACTTTTTGAACAAAATATAAATGGTTTCACAATGGAAGCTTTGAAAAAAAAAATCACCATTAACGTACAAGACATCACGGCCAAAGGAAATAAAAACAAAATCAAAAGATAGTTAAGTAATCTGCTTAATTTTAACAGAGTGAAGACAAAGTGACAAACCGTCAACATTGGTCAACCTGTGATGTCTATTTTTAGACATTTTTTCTATAAGGGCTATTTTTGATATGATATTTCCTGTCATTGGCATAATAAGATCCACTATAACAATTCATACCCATGATCAAACCGGGTGTCTAACTTGCCATGCGCAATGTCGATTTGCGTCGCAGACCTAACAGCCCACGATAATCATACTAGTACCAAGTCCAACTGTC
>JXSR01S034293.1:1584-15140 GCA_000969725.1 Ophiothrix spiculata
CCCCCCGTGGTGCCGCCACTGACCCTTAGAATGCAAAAAACGCTAGGGCTTCAGGGGGCCCTGACCCCCCACCACACTTAATATATACAAACGATTTATTTCCAAATTTCTACAAAAATACGTGTTAGGAACACCCTTAGAATGCCAAAAACGCTAGGGCTTCAGGGGGCTTCGCCTCCTGACCCCCGCCAAACTTAATACAAACGATTTATTTCTACAAATATACGTGTTAGGGACACACTTAAAATGCAAAAAATGCTAGGGCTTCAGGGGGCACCAAGGGGCTCTGCCCACCGAGGACACCCGCCGGGGGCTCTGCTCCCTCCCCGCCACCTATGAGAGCCCCCTGGCATAGACGGCGGAATCGGGGGGCGGACGGATCCCCCTAAAAAAAGAAAGAAATGGACAGGAAATTGAAATTTTCCCTTTCTATTGATATTTTAAATTGAAAAAACCAAAAACATTTGCGCGCTTCGCGCGAATTTTCAGATATTATGTCAAATTTCAGTAAAAAATTGCAATTTTTCGCACATTTCAAGATTTTTTAATCAATTTGTAGCTCAAATTATCTGATTTAGATTTTTCCTAGCTCGTATCACTGTCTCGCAGCTGACATGGTTTATGAAAACTGTCACTGGCACAAGCAGACAGGGGAGACCAATGAATTGTTGGCATCGCCTTCCACAAGGCATATTTTGAAGCGCAAGATAGGAACAGATGGTCTGAATTTGTTCGAGGAGCCAATGTCATATGGGACATGGTGCATAGATCATGAGATATATAGATATATAGATAGTATTCCAAAGGATTATTGAAAGTTTTTGAGTGAAGTAAAGTAAGTTTAGAGCATTTAGGATCGACGACAATAATGCCTAAGTTTCCTCATATTTCTTTAATTATCTATTTATTTCGTTCGATAAATAAATTAATCTTAAACAAGATAATGTACATGTTTCTTTCAACAAATTTACGTGAAATAAATATTGCTTCTATGGAAATAAAAAAAAAGTTTTATTTTATATCTTTTTTTCATGTTTGTCTTTACACACAATGTAGCGACACTACAGCGCTGAATTTATCTACCTAGTTTAGAAAATAACAACAATGATCAATTTCTTTTTACCTTCATATTTGAAAAAGTTATAGTTATAATGAGAATGTATAAACGGTGGTTTTTTTTTGTGTTACGAATCAGGCAACCTTAGCAACAGCAAAATAATTTTATATTACTAGGGCAATTTTAAGTTTGGTTGTAAACGTAATTATTGTTTTTATTGTGTTATTGGTCACGCTTACACGTGAAACAGGATCTTTAACCAACTGAACCAAATCGTGTATTTATTAAGTTTGGAATATTACTGTGGTGTATATTTGAACTTGCCTATCAGCGCCTCCACAGCTAATGAAAATTGACCAACTTCAATACATATGATCAAAAATGATGATGATGTCGAGCCAGTAGTTTTAACCATTTTTAAAATCATAAATGCGATAGTTCATCGCGAAGGACACCAAAGTCATCGCAATGAAATATTGTTAAAATTATGCCGGAGAATCATACGCATCAATATTCATGAGTGAGAGTTATAATTAATGCATTTTACTTGCACGTCATATCATATCTTGAAGTATCAGAAAGGTAAGTTCTAAAAATCCCCACATCAATAATAAAAACTTTTTGCTTTAATCTACGGTCTTTACATAAAGAGATCTGATGCTCAGGGACAAGCGGTGTGAAAGGAATCTTATTCCCCCTGAAATAGTAGTCCGCCTTCCATAGACCATAAAGGAGTAAAGCGTGAAACTAATGTTGCGTGAGAGCTGTTGGCCTATACTTTACTGTATAACCCGGACAATAAGAACGGGGGACTTACACTCTTAAAATGAACAGAGTGAACAGTCACTCTTTCTTTCTTTTTAAGATTGGTGACCGATCTTTAAAAGAGTGACAATTTTCACTCCCTCAAAGAGTGAATTATAACTCTATAGGAGTGACATTTCACTCTTTAAGAGTGAAACCCCGTTCGATTTCACTCGAAAACAGTGAAATGTCGCTCTTTTTGAGTGAAAAAAAAACACTCTAAGAAAGAGTGACAGCTCACTCTTTTCTTTTAAGAGTGTATATACATTCCTGCTACACCAGCTTAAACGTGACTTCCAAACCACGGGACAATTAGAGCAACGTTTCTTACCCAATGAAACATTAAATTGTGATTCGACCGAGCTCGAACCCGAAACCTCTATATTATGAGTCTGCTTGGCCACGCTCTGCTCTATACTTATTACTGAATAACGTTTTGTTACCTTCCCTCAAAAACCAGCAGTTGTAATTATTAGTTTTCACAATTAATCATGTCTTTATAAGAAACTGAGTTAGGTATACTGTGTATAGAAAGAAAAAGGGAAATAAACAACACACAAAAACATGTGCATGTACAAAATTGTATGTGTGCATAGTTTCCTTTGATTATTTCTGACCATTTGTGTGGTTATTGACTTGAAGCCCCAATGATTGTACTTTCGTCATGTTTCATGACCTTATCTACCCAATCTAATTACTTTGAATTTCATTGAAATTTGTATCCTTGTACTTTAACAACTAAAGCTACGGTCACAATGTTTCTACGATCAAAATAATCATTTAAGAATGAGGTTCGTATGACGTTCGCACAGCGTTCGCAAGAATATATATATATTTTACAAATATCAGTCAAATGTTCATTTTTATGCAATTTCTTTTCAGGGCAATGTTAATAGATGTATTTCCCCTTGACGAAAATGAGTTTCGTGTTTAAAATTGATTAAAAAATACCCTTACGACTTGCATACAAGCTGCGATCAGTTGTTTTGACCGTTCCTTACGAACGCCTTAAGAACATCGACCGATCAAAAAAAAATCTTAAGTTCGCAGCCTGGTCATTTGTCATGTTAAATATCTTGTTACGAATACCTTGCGAATATCTGCATACGATTGCCGCACGACGTTCGTACGGCGTTCGCACGGCTGCCGTTCGAACATCGTAAGAAGTTTGTCATTGTAATTCCTATTCAAATGAATGCTTTTATAATGAGGATTTACCAGAGACGTGCTAACCATCTCTCTGGGATTAGCATATAGTAATCACATTTGCTTTATATGTTGATATTGACATGGTCTGTGAACATACCAATGGCTCGTACGTTGTTCTTATAATATTTATTATGTAAACGAGTAAAGGCACTGCGACTGATTTTTAATTTCAGGGGTACTGATTACCGTACTCTTACTTGAAGTTGAAAGTATTGAGTGCAAGTATGCTTTGCGATAGTGGCGCAAAGGGGAATTTGAATATGTCACCCCCCTTGTTTTTCATAAGCGAGGAATTTGTTGTAATGACGGTATTTTGTGCCGTAAAATTACTTTTACCCTATTCTTTTCCCTTTCTCTAATCCTACCTTCTCTTAATACCCATTCTTTACTTGTTTTTGTTTTTTCTCTATTTCGTCTTGTCTCCCCTTTTCCACGCTTTATTCACAAGTCTATCGCACGAACACAGTCACACCTGTGTGCGACCTTACGAACTGATTATGAGTAAACACTCTTTCGTAAGACCACCGCAAGACGTTCGTACGAAAGCTTATAGCTTGGTCACAATAATCGTACGAGCAGCTTACGAGCAGTGTTTAGTCCATCTAATAGGACCAGGCGACGCCCTCGCTGCGCGCTTTACTCACTGCTCGTGGTCCTTTTAAACGGACTAAACACTGCTCGTGGGCTATTCGTACGATTATTGTGACCAAGCTCTTACGAAGTGGTCAAATAAACATTGTTAATCGGTCGTTCGACCGCCGTACAACCTATTATGACCATAGCTTTAAAATAAACATAAAAACCCACGCACGCTGCATACCAACTACTCTTTCATACAAATACAATGTTGTAGATCGTTGACGTTATTGCTGATTTGTGGAAACAAACGAAAATAAAATAAAAGTAGGCGTACATTAGAGAAAAAATCATAAATTATTTTATGAATGAATGAATGAATAACATATGTGTGGTGATCTTTACGGGTTAAAGATTTGGATGATTGATTTTACGTTGTATTCAAATGTGTTGGGAAAAATTAATTTAAAATGCGTTCAAAATGTGTTTTTATCTCACAAAAATCAAGAAGAAAAGAATTAAAAATATTCACCTCTACATTATACAAATTAGTAACAGAGCAATTTCCGTGTATAGTAAAGGCGCAATTTAAGAAAACCATGCATATTTGGGCGCACTACACTAAATAATTATAGCACTTGCAAAACGTATGGAAGGGCAATATGTTTGGTCAATATTTTGTTCTAATTGTTCTAATTATAAAGTTGGGTTTGTTTAAAGATGATCTAATGCCATTTTTGATCTCCAGAATACTTTGGTAACATTTCAAGGGTTTTCCTTAATTTGCGCTTGATTCTGGTAATACAAAATTCGGCTGTCATTGATAGGGGGCTTTATTACTTCAGCGTCCGGTATCTTGAAATTTTTGCCTTGATGGTGTACTTTTATCATCATTTTGCGTTAGAAGAGATTTTTATCATCTGAGAAAAGGCAGTGTTGAATCAACCAGTTGCTTTATTATTGTGTTTTCGAGTGTTTTTAGGATGCCATTTTGTACAGTAAGTCACATTCAACCATTTTGCACTCAAAAATACCATAGAGCTCATCGAGAAGCAATATATAATCATAAAAAGTTAGAAATTGCACATTAATTCAGAATACGGTGTATGTTGTAATAGAATAGCTCGAAATTCGTCAACATTTGATAGTATAGGCCCACGGAAGACGGGACTTTTGCACCCCCTTCCGTTAAAGTGTTGAAGCAACCAGTTGCTTTATTATTGAGTTTTCGGGCGTTTTTAGGAAGCCATTGTGTACAGTAAGTCAATGGGAAGCTATTTTGTGGGTGTGTCGCCATTTAGCTTTTCAAGAGACATCTATCGATTGTCAGTTAGAGAATATCGTATGTTTGTCTTATTTGTTCTCACTGTTTTTATGGTTTTGCTTCAGATTAGCATAATGACGTACACTAAATGGATATTATGTACAGCCTACATGTTTGTTACATTATTTGGAAAAATTGACTGTTATGGGAACGTCACAACGATTGAAAGCAGTACGTTGTCTGACACAACAGACCATATAACTTCTACAGTAAATCCAACAGGTTCGTAAGTATTATCTAATATTGAATAAAATCAGTTAAGGTTGGCTAAGCATTGCTGATGTAGAGGATGAGAAAACATAGCGGGCCTTGCGTCTCAAATAGGTCCTTCAAATATCATGGATCTGTTACATATTTCCCCTAAAAAGGTAGAAAACATGCATTTTTGCTAAAACTTCTTTACGTATTTGGGGAAGTTTGGTATCATATGAAAGGTCTATTTATACTCTATTTATGTAAAGGTGAACTTCTCATGATTTTAATTAATTAAGTTATACTTGAAAAATCAATTGGTTAGATTAAGTAATGTTTGTGTCATCTGGATACACCTTTCCCCTACAACATCTCATTGTGCCTAGTTGGTTGACCAATATTCACTTTCATTTTATTTTGCACCCTGTATATTTTTCACCCATCCCTCAAAATAAGGCTTATTTTGGCAAAATTGAAATCCTCGTAAAACAAGCTTTCCAGCAATATCTAACTTTGTGGGTTTTAAGTGTATATATTTAGAGTTACGATCAGTTGGATATACGGTACATCATTTTAATTTGACCTTCGCATGATGTGATGTGATAATGATATGGGAGTTTTAATAGAATGTATTTAATTGTATCTTCTAAATAATGTGTCAGATGATACTTTTTATTGATATTTTTTCTACAGCATCAATTTACGATCAAAGACAGAACTGTTTTCAAGGTCAAAATGTAATTAATGTAGATGTAAGTCTTAGTCGTACCGTCGTTCTCTCAACGTTATCCTTATGGAATGATTTAACAGTCCATGGCGACGGTCAGTTGGAACAATGTAATGACACAGTTTCTTTTGGGAATACAATGGTAAAGTGCATTTTAAAATCAAGAAATGGAACAAAAAGGGAATGCTACATTCAAGTTACGGTGACTTCCGGTAAGTAAAAGCTGATAAGTGGATTTTTATTTGGATGTATTTCTATTGTAACTCTCAAATAATATTGCTCTTCTAAACCATAATATGAAAGTATCTCTACAGGCGGATGTACATGCTGATGATGCAAGTTTTTGAACAAAATGTATTATTTTTAACAAGCCTGATATAACCATGATGTTCATCATCAATCGTAAATTTGCTTCTTGACAAGTAACAATTTTCAAAGGATATACCCCTGGAAAGGCAACTGTTAATAATAGTTTTTCGGAATACTTCAATTACAATGAGTAAAACTAATCATCAGACAGATAATTTAGAAATGTATACTTTTATATGGTTGAGAGAGATCATGATGGGAATCTTTGTTTTGACCCTTCCAAAATTGCTCATCATTTCAAAGAGTTCTTTACTGGCATAGCCTCTACCCTGGTTGATAAATTGCCGAGAGGTTCTGATCTGTTTTCGGTTAAGTCATCCACTTTTCAGGATTATAATGGTTCCAAGCTTAATAATTCTACTAAACTATCGTTGAGTACTGTCACTGAGGAATTCATTGAAAAGGAACTTTACCAACTGAATGCTTCCAAAAGTACTGGCCTCGACAACATTCCAGCAAGGTTTTTAAAAGATGGTGCTTCTATTCTGAAGAAACCCATCGCCCATATTGTAAATCTTTCCATCTCAACCAGTACTGTTCCTGTTGATTTTAAGATGGCCAGGGTCAAACCTCTTTTTAAAAAGAATAAACAAACTGAAGTGGGCAGTTATAGGCCAGTAAGTATTTTAAACATTGTGTCAAAAGTTCTTGAAAAGGCCATTTACATTCAACTTGAAAATCACCTCATCCAGAATAACTTGCTTTATGATGATCAAATTATTTACCTTTTAGATTTTGTCAAATGTTAATCGTCTCGTGGTTTATACACTGATTTGGTTATGCTTGACCTACAAAAGGCGTTTGACACCGTGAACCATAAGATCCTCTTGGATAAATTAAAAGCTATGGGGCTTGAGTCAGTTGAATGGTTTCGATCATATTTATCTGAACGTAGTCAGATGGTGCTTATTGGGAAATCTCTTTCTGAGCCATTAGACGTCACATGTGGAGTTCCCCAGGGCAGCCTGCTAGGTCCACTTTTATTTTATGTTATGTTAATGACATGGAAATTAGTATTGATTCTGATTGCAAGCTTCTTCTGTACGCTGATGACAGCGCTATCCTACTCTCTAAATGTAAACGAGTGAAAATTTCACTCCCCAAAAGAGTGAAACTCTTGTAAACCACTCAAAAAGAAGTGGTTTTGCATGTTAAACACCAAACTTCCACTCATTAAGAGCGAAAATCACTCTAAAAAGAGTGAATTTCCACTCGCTTGAGGAGTTAAATGCAGGACAATTTTTTTTTCTAGTTGTCGTTCGTTTAACTCCTCAAACGAGTGGAAATTCATTCTTTTTGGAGTGATTTTCAGTCTTTATGAGTGAAAATTTGCTGTTTAACATACAAAACCACTCCTTTTTGAGTGGTTTACAAGAGTTTCACTCTTTTGGGGAGTGAAATTTTCACTCGTTTACATTTAGAGAGTATACTCCCATAAAGATCCGGAGGTGGTTACGAAGAAGCTTTGTTTTGGATTCATGTAGCAAATGGCTGGTCGATAATAAGCTTTCGCTGCACTTGGGGAAAACCGAATGTGTTATCTTTGGTTCCAGACGTAAACTCAAGAGAGTTTTCAATTTTAATGTTCAATGTGCTGGGCACACAATATCTGCTCAAAAATCTGTTAAATATCTTGGGATTGAAATTGACCAACATGTGTCCGGGGAAGAAGTTGCCAAATACGTCATCCGTAAAGCTAATTCAAGGCTCAAGTTTCTCTATAGACAGGGTAAATACTTGAATCACAGTTGTCGCAAACTTCTTTGTTCTGCACTCATTCAATGCATGTTTGACTATGCCTCCTGTTCTTGGTTTTCAGCTCTTAATTCTAAGTTCAAAAACAAAATGGTTCGCTTCATGACAAAAAAAAAAGGTCCCCGCTCACATGTTGGTCAAAAAGAACGTTCGCATGTTGGATATCTCAGTAATTTCTCCGCTTATGTCATGCCCACAAGATTTTTTATAATAATTTTGATAGAGTGTCCGCAGTTCATAGATACAACACATGAAGCAGCCCATTCGATTTCCGAGTCCCAAAAGTGAAGGGAGCTGGTGTTTCTACATTTTTTAACTGTGCAATACATGATTGGAACTCAATTCCAAATGAGCTGAAAAAAATACTTAAAAAGGTCATGTTTCTAGAATTGATTGAAAAACATTCACTTTTTAAAAACATGATTCACTTTAAGTAGTCATCGTGGTAACACGATAAAACACTGCTATAGTGTGAGAGCTCGGAACACATTTATTAGAATTACGAATTTAGTGTTTTAATGCATACTAACCAAATAATGTACTGGTGCGGTTTTTGTTCTGTTTTGTTTTTGAAATTATTTTGAAGCATATTGTTCGTCAGAATCTGAGGAAGCATCATGGTCTCAAACTTTGGCTGGAGATGTTGCTAACTCAACACAAAGATGCCCTATTAATACCGAAGGAGGTTCACGTAAGTTATACTCTATAAACCTTAGGAACGCAACAAGCAATCAGACTCTGTTATGAGATACATAGCATTTATGTCTGTGTATTCTTCAACATTGTGAACTGTTGGTCGTGTAAGAGACTAGTAATGATGGATCAGGATTGATTAGGACCAAATAACTGCTTATTGATATTTTTAGACAGGAATTGTTCATGATTTTGGTATTATTTATGGCTAATTTTGTTCGTACCACGTGGACAAACCTTGATCATAAGTTTATTGGAATATTCAGCATGAATACATTGTTATGATTCGAAAAATATAGACTAATTTATTTCTTTGTATGGTCATTTTGGTTTATATGCCGGCTGCTTGTTGCATATTTGAAGATCTACAGAGAATAGAATAACTTGAATCAAAGAGAGACAAGACGATTATCATAATTATAGTTATGTATTTGAAATCAATCACAGTTTTTCTATTACTTATTTATAAACAAAAGAAGTTTGTAAACTTTTTGAGCCGCCTATATCTCATTTGTTTCAATCTTGTTCAACTATTTTGTTGGTACATTATTTAATTAGCTAGCAATTTCTTCTTTAAAATATTTAAGATGGGGCTGACTGCATCGACATCTCAGGTTACTCCCTCTGCTGTCTTAGAGACAGACCTAGCAAAACACCAGGGGGTCAGAGCAGAGGAGGTATTGCAGTCTACTGCCTTGAAGGTGTCGTTATATTTCATGATTATACCATCGACCCAGAGGACTTAGAGATGATCTGGTTTTCCGTAACACTACACTCAAAGAAAGTACTGATAGCTGCGGTCTACAGACCACCTTGTGCCATACGCCAACTGTGATGTCATCAATTACCTCGCAACACTGCATATGTTCTCAACATTCAATGCACAGTCAGTTATCCTTATTGGTGACTTTAATGTCCATCGTAAGGAATGGCTTGGCAGCCGCAAACCTGATACTGCCGGACGTCTGACTCTTGAGATGTGCAATACACTTGGGCTGACACAGCTTGTGCATGAGCCAACTAGAGAAGATCAAATACCGTACTGGACTTGGCCATGATAGATCTTAATGCCACTTGTAAAACTTTTCCTAGACTTGGAACATCGGACCACAACCCTGTTCTGATGAAGCTGGATATGCCCCTAAACAGGGACAAACCCTACCAACGAAGAGTTTGGCATTATGACAAGGCCGCCTTCTGGGGGGTGAGAGGTTTTCTTGCTTCTGCAGACTGGTCCTTAGCCCTTCAGACAGAAGATCCGAAAGAGGCATGTTGTAATATCTCAACCATAATATCTGATGCCATGGAAATATACATACCAGGGAAGCTGGTGACCAAAAAGACTGGTGATAAGATATGGTTTGATGACAACTGCAGACGTGCAGCAAAGAAGAAGCGCCGCCGGTTCAGGAAACTTAAAAGGAACAACACAAATGACAACAAAGCAAAATTCACAGAAGCCAGAAAAGAATACAACCTTGCTGGAAAGAAAGACAGAAAGGAGTATAACAACAAACTGAAGAAGTAAATCTTATATGGTAGCCTTAGCAGCAAGATGTGATGGGACACTATTAACACCTTGTCTGGTAAATCCACTAGAACCAACATCCCAGTGCTAAAAGACCAAAATCATGTCTACACCGGACAGCAAAAGAAAAGGCTCAGAAGTTCTGCCAGACCATTGCCGCCAAGTGTCAACTTAACAGTGCAGAAGACCCTGCTCCACACTGTCCATCCTTAACAACCTGCAGTATCGAAAGGATTACCTTCAAAGCCAAAGACGTAAGGAGACTCTTGCGAAACCTGCAAGTGGATAAAGCCACTGGCCCTGACAACATATCGGTCAGAGTTTTGAAAGAGTGTAGTGCAGAACTGACAAGACCGCTCTCCATGCTGTTTCAGCTTTGCTTAACCAGGGAGTCTTTCCAAGCCAATGGAAGACAGCCAGTGTCATTCCAATTCACAAGAGAGACTCGAAGTCAAATTCAACTATGTACCGGCCTATTTCGCTGCTCAGGATCATCAGCAAAGTCATGGAGGCTGCTATTAACAATCAGCTCCAGAAGTACCTCCTGGGAATTGGCCTTCTTTCAGACCGACAGCTCGGATTCAGACATCACAGCACGCGTGCACAGCTGATATTCTAACCATCCTCACCCAGCAGTGGTCCAACTCTTTGGATAGAGGAAATGAAGTGTGTCTAATTGCCCTGGACATCCAGAGTGCTTTTGACAAGGTCTGGCACAATGGCCTTTACTCCAAACTCACTAGAAAAGGGGTGCGTGGAAAGCTGCTAACCTGGATTCGAAGCTACTTAACAGACCGACCCATCAAAGTGGTCTTATCTAGCCAGTCAACCGGAACCTCATCAATCAATGCTTCAGTTCCTCAGAAATTCTATGCCCTCTCCTATTCTCAGTCTTCATAGATGATTTGAATGAGGAGCGTGAAAATCAGCTCTATTAATATGCAGATGATTCAACTCTGTTTTGTGAGATCAAATCAACTGACGACCCTAAGGCTGTTACCAGCTTAAATAGAGATTTGGAGAGGATGAGAATCTGGGCTGAGAGGTGGAAGGTTACATTTGAACCATCAAATGTAAGGCTATGACAGTATCCAGGAAAAGACCTCCTACCATGCTTGAGCTTAAGTTTGGCAGTACAACCTTGGGACAAATGAACGACCCGGAAATATTGGGAGTCACAATTGATAGCAAACTGACTTGGACAAAACATGTCACAGGTATAGCTTCTTGAACTGGGTAGAAACTGGGAGCTCTTAGGGAGAGTGACTAACAAGTTGGATCGGAGAAGTAGAGCAACTGTCTACAAGGCCCAAGTGCGAAGTGTAATGGAGTATGCATCACTGTCATGGATGAGTGCTAGCCCAACAACACTTGGACTGCTGTAATCCAGAAGAATGCATTTCGAGTTATTGGTGCTGATGTGGACGTAGCAAGAACAGAACTCAACATCTCATCTCTACATCAGAGACGACAAGTTGCAGCGGCTACAGTTATCTACAAGATGCACACCAACTCATGCCCGACAGACCTTCGTGCTCTGTTCCCTCAGTCGTATATTGTCAGGAGAGCCACACGTTCCAGCCTATAGATGCCATGCCATTGACACAGATACTGCTCAATTTTGTCACACGATGGCTGTGACCAACCTGTGTAAAAGTAGAATTACTCGGGCATAAAGCAAGCTCTTGTTATAAATTTGGTGTCATTTTAAAGAGGAGGTTGTTAGCTAAGCAAATAATGCATCAAATAGACAAACAAAATTTAAACAAATGAAATATAGGCGGCTAAAAAAGTTTCCAAACTTATTTTAAGAAGTTTATAATGGAAGAAGCGTGTAGAATAAGAAGTAGGCCTACTTATAAGTCAAATTTTGACGAAATTGAGTTATTGGTGGTTTACTTTACTAAAGGACAGAAATTATTTTGACAAGTTTTTAGGCTATATTTTCCATGTGAAGCAATCCGCTTGAGTGAATTTTGGGTCAAATTTCAAAAATGTTCTATATGAATATGTCGAGTAACATATCAGAATTGATTGTCTTCCTAGTAAAATTACAAATACACACTTTATATATATCTTGATGTTTGAGTTAAGGAAATATAATCCAAAAAGCAATAATAAGAGGTCAAATGAGGTTAAATTGTCAACAAAGTCCAATTTGCACGAATATTTCAAGCTATTTTCAAAAATTTGACTTGGGCATTATAAATATGCAGCGGTGGAAATACCCACATGATAGTCAACCCAGGGTTAGGCAACCCCGGGTTACCTAACCCTGGGTTGTCTTCCACTAAGGTTCCTATACGTAGAACACACTATTACTAGTAGTGCAAAGCTGGTAAATTATAATGTACTCAGTTGTTTTATAGCAGGTTGTACAATGTTCACCCTGATGGATCTATACTTACATAATTGACAACCTGAGGTTGTTAATGAAGTTCATTAGTCAACCCAGGGTAATCATAGTCAGTTGAATTAACAACTTGAAGTTATTAGTGAAGTTCATTTGTCAAGCCAGCTATAATGTGTTCACCCCAGGTGATCTTCATTTAATAATTGACAATTTGAAGTTGTTATTGAATTTCATTGCCAACCTAGGGTAAACATAGTTGAGAGGATTTCTGATTTCCCATACAGTCAATATCATATTAGATGAATCACTTCTCTGTACAACGTTCATTGCAACAATAAGCCTACCTACCACAAATGCATGGACAGGTCTGGGCATGTAATTGATGACATTGACAACAAATCACACTCAGCTAGTGTCGTATTATCTTTCTCCAAATTCACACAAATCTACACTGCTGATTGTCGCTATTGTAATTGTGACCTACACCATGCCAAATATCAAACGGGTGCTGCTGTTCACCCTGGTGATCCTCACATCCGTAATTACCAACTTGAAGTTGCTAATGAAGTTCATTTGTCAATCCAGGGTAATCATAGTCAGATGATATATTTTAAGCCTATAGGCATGTTTAATAGTAGCATAATGTAGTATGTTCTACGTATATTGAGTCTAAGTATGTTCTACATAGGACTCAAGTGTAAGACAACCCAGGGTTAGGTAACCCGGGGTTGTAGATACGAGGGGCATTCAAAAAGTTCTACCTGTTGTATCATAACTTTTGTTTTATAAAAAGTAGCTACTTGAAAATTAGCAAAAATATAGCTAAGAATGTCATCTACATGTGGGCTAAAAATCATATCAATACCTTTTCTAGATTTTTGCAGGTGATCAGAAAACCACAGTAACATTTGGTACACCGGAAACGGTGAAATATCATATGACATTGCACCTGAAATTACATGTGCAGCT
>JXSR01S034296.1:6301-18749 GCA_000969725.1 Ophiothrix spiculata
TTATTAAGTCTTATATGCGTTTTATTTTAAGTTTTATAGGTTTACAGTGAACTAGTGGAGTGTGTTTATTGCTAAACACAGTATGGGATACACTGCTCTAAATATACTGGGAT
This sequence comes from Ophiothrix spiculata, assembly GCA_000969725.1. Classification (NCBI taxonomy): domain Eukaryota; kingdom Metazoa; phylum Echinodermata; class Ophiuroidea; order Amphilepidida; family Ophiotrichidae; genus Ophiothrix; species Ophiothrix spiculata. Next base: position 6,415 of record JXSR01S034296.1, read on the forward strand.
TTATAGTGCTCTATGGCTCCCAGATTTGTAATTCCACGCAGCCTCTGCAACATTTACAGGTGTTCCAAGTAAGCTCCATTCAACACCAAACATCATTTCAGGGTTTGCGGCAAACTCTTGGGGCGCTGAACCTTGATCAGCTCACATATGCACCATCGCTGCCCGGAGCACCTCCCCGAGTTTCCACGAGACAATTAGCAGTTAATTCCTTGTCCAAAGGAATTTCAAGCACACTTTTGGCACCAGTGGGGTTCGAAACCAGGACCTTCCACATAGCAAGCGAACGCCTAACCAAATGAGCTAACTTGACTGCTAATGCGCAGGTAAGATAAAACGAATAAAGGAGCAACGACATGTGAACAAAAAATATCTTACTTCAAAATGCTCTACCCAATACTGATTCAGTTGTGCATACTCTGTGATTACAAAACTATTGAAATGCTTTTACTTAATTAAAAATTGTGTTGATCTTAATTGCAAAATTCATTACAAGATCATAAAAAATTAATAAATTATTATTTCTTCATCAAATAGTCTGAACTGCTTTTAAACACTGCGCGAACACCTTTGCGAAAAGAACAACATAACAGTGAAATTATGTCTTTGCTTATATTCCCAGTCATATGGTCATCAAACATTGATGAAACAGACACTGCTCAGACCACTTGGGATGGTCACTCGACTAAGGTCAGCTGACCAGTCTGTGTTGATAAGGTCCACAGTGACCGTGCATCATAAGAGTTTACCGAGTAAACTGACCGAGTTTATCAGTCGCGCTATCTACCGTAGATAGTTACGCGAAAGAAACGGGGTTATAAGATCATCGGTGATATGGGTCGTTGTCTTTGCTGCCACAGCGTACGAAAATCTTGGCTAAAAAAACTCATCATATCAGTTAAAACTTTATACTTGTCAAATTTGAGAAAAAGTTGTAAGAATTAACACGAAGAATATAGGAACATATCTCTAAATGCTTCTAATTTCGAGTTTTCCCTAAATAAAGTACTATACGAAATTTACACTACCATTACCAGTTGAAAGGAAGCAGTTTTCAGTCGGATACAGGATAAGTCGTTTATGAATATTTTTAATATTTGAAGAGATGATCAATTTACACTGTGTCTTGCAAATTTCTTAGGAACATGTCATTGGCAAAATCACGATTTGAACAATACGATACATTTTCAAATAATTATAGTGGAACCTCGTTAACACAAAATCACAAAATCTGTTAACACAAAAATCCGTTAACACAAAATTTTTGTTGGGTCCAATTATTGATTTTCTATGTGAAATCAGTTGGAGAACACAAAATCCTGATAACCCAAACTAAACTCTTTGGCCCCAGTGATTTTGTGTTAACGAGGTTCCACTCTATAAGCAAATTAAGAGAACAGGATGGTTAGCATGATAAGACTTCATGAATTACATAATAAAGTAACAAATGAACAAAAATCAACATCAGAAGATGTATTCTTTTGACACTTTATCACAAAACATTCTCTAACACAGAATTCTAATAGCAAGACATTTCATACGATATGAATACCACGTTTACATTTTATCAATTTTTTGATCAAATTAATGATGAGTGTGCATTATGGAGTTTATGTTTGAGAAAAGTGAAATACCGTATTGAAATGCACGATGTAGGATAGTCATAATATTATTTCGAAGAGTTTGGTGTGAATGCAAATGTGACGATGTTGATGATGATGACAACGATGATAATGATGATAATGGTGATTATAATGATGATGATGATGATGATGATGATGATGACGATGATGATGATGATGATGATGATGATGATGATGATGATGATGATGATGATATGATGATGATGATGATGATGATGATGACGATGATGATGATGATGATGATGATGATGATGATGATGATGATGATGATGATAATTTGGATGATTGGATGATGATGATAATTTGGATGATTGGATGATGATGACGACGACGACGACGATGACGACGATGATGATGGCAACGTATGCGGAAAAGTAACTTTGAAATACTGCTCTCAACGAAATTCAATTAATTGCTTCAATTAAGCTTCATCAGCATCATTAAGATAAAATGTGACCTATTAGCCCGTATGAGGAGTAAATGCCAGAAACTTCATTTTGCGTTACAGGTGAAAATACATGGCAAGGTCGTAATTTGCCAAAATTGATTTTTGGACAGATTCACAATCCTAGTGCTTACTACAAAATACCAGCAAAGTTTCATTTCAAAAAAATGATAGGAAATGTGAAATAAATCTGCATATATTTAAGACGGTCAACAGAAAATATAGGGCTTACTGATCTTTGAACGTGTTTATCTCAGGTATACATTTTTCTCCCTGACAACCTTTGACGGACCATAACTTGACTTCTGGAAATCGTGAGAAGTTCATTAAGGTGTCATTTCAATCCTGAAAGCATGGTCTTTGCAAATAATTGAAAAAGTGAAAATAACAAGAGGTGGCATTTACTGCTGTTTTGGGCTGGACGGTCACAAATATGAAATTCTTAAAATAAATAAGTTGTTGACCGTAAGGACATGCTACCTAAGTTTTTAAGCGTTTGATGAATACAAAGGGAAGGGAACCTATAACCCATGGGGTTAGGGCCTTTTGTCAACTTGAGTTATGTTAGCTTTGTTGTTTTTAACTACTCAAGTGGATAGTACTCTCGTTCAACATGAACCAAAACCTTTCCTTTCCGTTATTTAATCTCATCTTGAACATGTTGAACCTTCTATCGCATCGTTCTCGCGTCAATCAAAATTCGCAATAGCTATCAGTATTTTTTATATGCACTTGAAATTGATGTTGAAACTTGGGTTCTTTCTCTCTTCGTTTTATTACTAGGTAAACACAAGGCTTCAGTGTGCTGTGTCCGTTTCGGCTCGTATCTCGTACCATATAACCGTGATCGGAGAATTTCATGACTTCCTCTCTACTTATTACATGCGATTCTCAAATTTCATTTCCAAAAACAGTATATCATTTGAAGCATTGTATTGATAATAGGAACTAAAATGGGTACGTTGCACAAAAGATGATTAGTAGTAAGGCGTCGTGAACAAGAAGACTACATTATATAAACTAAAAAAGACTAATTGAATTCTGAATTACCATGTAGGGTATCTCGATCGAAGACAAAAAGGGGTCGAGATGGGTCAACATTAATTTCCCCTCTTTATTAACGACTTTTCAGGTTTTAGTTTAGCTCAGCGGATTTACGCATTGTGACAATACACTTGGGAAACTGGACACGCCTATAACTTCGCCTGGAGACTTCGAATTGGTATAAAGATGAATTTTAAAAAGGCATTTATGAAATTTGAAGACTTCTTTGATTGGTCGGACAATAAACATGACACTTGAATAAAACAATTATGAAAATATGGATTAAAACTGACCACTTTCTATAATTGTGATTTGTGATTTGTTTTTTGGATATGCGTATATTGTCGAATCTCATTTCTTTTTCTTTATCTTATCGGAGGATTTCTCATTCACTCTTCTTTTGTTTTCGTGCTACTTAATTTTCAAAAAAATGTTCCAAACGTCATTTCGTAACGATCACACTTTTTTTTCGTGGGGTTTGATTTTTGATAATGATTTTTAGATAAAACGTTCAATGATCAAGATGATTGAAAAATGAAAAAAATAAGTCTTTTGGTGTAAGAAATTATTTGTTTCCTTGGTAGTAATAGGCTTCTGTAATGCGCCCAACTCTTCGTTAGTTATGAATAATTGTTTTGGTAATCGTTGAGTACAAACTTAGTCACTTCAACTACGGCCTATCATCGTAGGAATCTGAATCATCACCACGTCAGTTCTAACGACCAACGAGTTATGTCTTTGGGCGAGGCATTTAATTTTGATAGCTGTGTCAACCTAAGAACATCGGGTAGCTGCTAGTGATATATTCCGATACATACGTTCCGATAGGTCTGCACCTAAAGATTGCAATCTACATGGTCAGGATAATAATATAATGTGCTTCGCTGTTAACCAATTATAGTGAAGGAAAGTCGAACTGAGTTGCAATAGAGTGTCGATCCGTGGTTTACATGCATGTTGTATTTAGATTTTCTTGTGACTGTACAAGTAATACGTGAAATAATAGATTTGTTGTTAGTATCGCTATTGGCGATATTCCCTTAAACCAGATGATCAATAAACCACTACTTCATTAGCTAGCCACTCTATCTATGTAGCGTTCAATGATTTAGGTGTAACGAGGTTATCAGTAAACCAGTGCTGCAGTGCATGTTCACGCCAAACTGAAGTTCGCCCTTCCGGCGAAATTGTCCAGCTGCCCTATTTCGTCGCCTTAGCTATCAAACATTTATATAAGATTATACCGACTATTCTTATTAGTTTTCTTTCGTGGTTCGGCCACGCGGGAACATAAAGAGGCGTGTAGGAAAAACGCACTAATTTCCCAAGATAGGAATTTGCGGTGAAAATGAGAGATATGGGAGCATGTAATTAATTGATTTGTACTGATTTCGACTGTTTTTTTATCTGATAAATCTGTGCTGAGTAAACTACATGGGTTATGATGTGATACCAAGCTGATGTTATTTTGCTGTTGGCCATAGTACAAAATCCAAATAATTTGCTAAAATATTTAACACGACGTACTTTCTTCAAGAAAATACAGCCCTCCTCCTCCTCTTCCTCCTCCTCCTCCTCGCCGTTGTTATCATCATCATCGTCGATGAAGTTATTGCCATCATCTGTATACGAGAACTTTAGGAAACAGAATATTAGTGAGGACATGCTTATCAGCACGATCATAGTTATGCAATTTATTTATGTGATATTCATCTTGCATAATTTGACTGCGGTTAAAGTTTTGAGCTGCAGATCTGTAATTCATAACGCTCTAGATGTCAATAACATTAATCAAAATCCTAAATGGAACAAATAAGAAATAAAACATTATTTAGGGCCCTGTCAACTCTTTCAGAAATGTGTTTTGCTCTGTAATTCAGTAACGGATAATTAAATCCACGTGAAATTTATATTTCTAGAAGCAGATATGCATACTGGACATGGTGGTAGGGTCATTTTTAGACCAAAATGTGTAATTTTGGCCCTAGGGTCAAAAAATCACTTTTTTGCCCCAACATTTTACGGCAAAGCTAACTAAATTTTGCTTTGGTAAAATTTTGGTAAACTTTTAAACCATTTTACTTTTTAGAAATCCGCTTCTAGAACTATATACTTTTATGTAGATATAATGATCCGTTGCTGAGTTACAGAGCAAAAAACAATTCTGAAAACGAAGGGTTGACAGGACCCTTAATAAGATAAGAATCTGGATGATTCACCAGTTATTACGTACATCAACATCATAATCGGAGTTTGACAGAAACAAAACAGTTTATCTTATCATCTTCGTCGTCGTCGTTGTCATTGAATACATGCATATCAACATGATAACGGCTCTGCAATTTATGTATGTGATATTCATTTTGCGAGACGATATTATTCTAACTCGATGCGGTCATACACTGAAAACTTTAACTAGTCAACATGGTCAAGCAGCTGCTTGACTAACTTTAAACTAGTCAGGCAGGTTAGTCCGGCTTGCCTGATTAGTTTGACGTTGGTCAAGCCAGGCTTGGCTAGCTTTAAACTAGTCAAGCAGGGCTTGTAAACTAGTCAAGCCTACTTGACTAACGTGCAAAACCTTGTTTGTTTGTTTGTTTACCTCGGTTGGTCCGTGACGGACACATGCCATTAGATCCATTGCTTGACGAGTTTGCCAGACTGAGAGCTTGACTAGCTTGACAGTACAAAAGAGCTTGACCAACTTCAAGTTGGTCAAGCCGGCTTGACTAGCTTAAGTTAGTCAGGCTGAGCACGGCCAGGTGGAGTCATTGATAGCAACATGGTGGACAGCACAGACATGTAAAACATCGTGCCGTTGTTTGACCTCATAAATATCACCATTATGTACTGATGTATCGTGAATCATAACATTTGATTATATGCAGCTCACGGACTATTTTGGTCATATGTCACTCTTAAACCTCTCTCAACATTATTGACGAATTAGCTATATATACATGATGGATTAAGCTTAAAAGCTTGTTATCGTACATGCATGTGCACTGGCGTGCTCGACTAGCTTGCCTGACTAACGTTGCCTAGTCCCGCTTGACTAACGTATCGTTAGTCAAGTCTGCTTGACTAACGTTAAGTTAGTCAAGATGTGTACCATCTGGACTAACTTAAAACTAGTCAGTAACTAGTCAAGCGACTAGCCTAAACTAGTCCAGCTTGCCGGACTAACGTCAAGCTGGTCAACAGACCAACTTAAAACTAGTCAAGCAAGTAAAATGAGACTAGTCCAGCATGCTGGACTAGGCTAAGTTAATCATCCTTGTTAGTCCAGCAATACAGACTAACTTAAAGCTAGTCTAGATGTGTACCGTCTGGACTAGCTTTAAGTTAGTCACACTGACCAGTTTAGGTTTTCAGTGTAGTTACGAGAGCTGATTTGTGATTCATATCTCCCTAAATCATGTCAATAACATGAATGAGAGTCCTACATGGTAAAGATTAGAAATGAAACACTGTTTAAAAAACGAGAAAGACGTTAACATGTTAAAGGGGATAATTTCACAGTTATTCCATCATATTTTTCATCAATCATCATTTTTAAAGATGTTTTTATCTTCTTAACCTGTTCCCAGTAATTTTCCTCTAATTGCATTTTCATTATCACAACAATGTCATTCTCTGTATTGTCGTCACTATAATCATCACTGCACTGATTTCAGGCATTATTCTGTTCTGAGCTGACCGATTTCCAAAAAAATCGGTCAGGGATATCGGACAGAAAACAAAATGTCACATTTTGAACATAATAATGATAAAATTGAATGGATTTTTTCGCATGATACTCAAAGATATTGGTCTCGCTATGAGTTTTAGAAATATCGAGCTCGACGCTGCGCGTCTCGCACGATATTTCGTAAAACTCATAGCTCGACCAATATCTTTTTGTATCATGCTCAATCCATCCAATTTTATATCAAAATTGTACGGTTTTTGTACCTATCTTCAAAGTATTCTGGGACGTCTCAGTGAGGTTTATACTAGGCCTATATAGATGAAAACGGAAAATCTGCTGTTACTTAAAGACATCAAATCTTTAAATAGGTTAATGGCTACGTCTTTCCTCCAGTGCATGATTAGCTTCTCATTGATATGTGTTAGGCGTTTACTGCCTAAGGTAAACTGCTTAAAATTAGAGAAATTTAAAGTTAAAATTGACCGGAGATGTCTTAGTTTAACATGTGTAAAGAAGGCTTTTCACTTTCGGCAAGATTTCCACATTAAATGGTTACTGACGTTTAATTACGATCCATAATAACATTTCGTTAACTAGGTTACCACTCAATTGAGGTTGTGCTAGAAAAAACCTTAAGGTGATGACCCAAATATAATATCACGATTTTGAATGTAATTTCTATTCCTGATTTTCATATTTACATTCGTCGGTGCTTTTTGATAAGTCATAATTGTCAATAAGTTCATCAATTTTAAAATAGCGTTCACGTACAAATTGTCTCCATTGAGTCTGCTTGTGTAGCGGCTTGAACTTTATGGGTTGAAATGAGGTGAACTGCGGCATTTAGTTAAGAGGACTTATTAAACAAGGTGATGCAATGTCAAGCAGAAAAACTATGTAAATACAGGGTGTCCAAAAATTAACTCCCCATTTTTAAATGCTTATAACTTTACAACCAGGATTCGCATGGCAAATATAGACATATGTATTGATAGAGGAAACTTGTAGAATTCTTTTGATACCAAACATTATGCAATCAGTAAAATTTTAAGATAGCAAGAAGGTCTGAAAGTTCAAAGTGGTTGAGCCAATATACCATACAGTGTTGATACTGTTCTGCCACTTCACTATGACGACACGAGCCTCATACAGCTAAACGGTTTAGAATTGCTTTATTAATTAACTTTTTCATAAACAATCATATTTTGCTCAAGACAAAGAAACTCTGACCCTTTCACTCCCATGATTTAAGTCCGCTCGATTACTTGTTTGGGTTATCGGAAGGACAGTACATCCTAACACCATGGTCTATTCCTGACCTGAAACAGAACATCATCAGTGAAAACAGGAAGATCAAGAAGAACGCATGCACAAATGTCCAGAGCTTGGTCGTTAGAGTAAAAGATTTTTTTGAAATCTGCAAGGAGGCCATCTAGAACATATTCTAAAATACTATGCAGCTTAATCTGGGTAAAAAGGAGGTAATTTGATATGTCGCTGTGGGCATGGTGGGTGTAACTTTGAATGTGTAATAAGGAGTAATGCTGTTGTGTACCATTTAAAGATGAGCATAATGCGAGCGTTACGCTTTGACAAATCAAAAACATTTTAATGAGCATTGTGTAATTATTAAGACAAAACAGCAATCAAAAATCTTTGTATTAACATTGTAAAAGCTGTTTCGCTGAATAAGTCATTAAAATGATCATAAATGATGCTCCTGTCTTCAAAGATTGTTCCCTCCTCTACATGTGACGTGCACATTTGTTTTTCCTTCTCAGTATGAAAGTAGGCTTTTTACGTTTGACGTAATTTACGAAAATGTTTTTCAAAAGTGGCAATTATATCATGTTTGGTACCAAATTAATATTACAAGTTTTCTCTATCAATACATATGACTATAATTGCCATGCGAATCCTGGTTTTAAAGTTATAAGCATTTTAAAATGGAGAGTTAATTTTTGGACACCCTGTACAATGAACTCGCATCAAAAAATAAATATAAGTTGATTCCAAGTATATGTGACTTGCTTGAATGCAATGACTTCCGCTTTCATGTATCAAGTTTTATCGTCATGCTCGAAATTGTATGCACAAATAAAATCTGCGCATTTTTTCCCCATTTCATTTCATTGTAACCATAATAATGCGATCACTTTGCAGCTGATAATTTTGTGTTTGTTTGTTTGTTCGTTTGATTGCTTGTTTGTTTGTTTGTTACGATTGTATGTTTCTTGTGTCCATCTGTAATCTAAACGACTCACTCTTTTGAGTAGTTACCCCACTATGAAATTTCGAGTGAGGTGCAGGATACAATAATTTCAGTTTAATTTCAATTTCAGTTTATTTCCATGTTTCTCAAAATAAAACTCTATAGCATTTTATAAGATACATGTTAATTACAATCTTTACATGATGTATTGATAACACTTTCTTAATAAATACATGATATATTCTACAATATGATCTACATGTATTAGAATATAGCAGATCATGACATGATAGCAAATGAGAATCAATGACTAATAATTAGGAAACAGGAAACATAGCGGAGAGGTCATATATACTCAGCGAGAGCTTTCAGCATACCCCACCTTGGATTATGATGTTAAAGGATCTTGCTTTGACAAGTTCAGACACTGAGGTACAAGACAAGACAGAGACAGGACAAAAGAGGACGGGGACCAGACAATGACAAGACAAAACAGGACAGATTCATATTTCAATAGAAAACAAGTACCTTGGGACTTCGTAGTCCAAGTCCAGTCAATCAGTGAAAACAAATTCACATCAGTGTGAGCATGGAATATACGAAAATTTGCAAATAGATTATAAGTAGTATCAATATATAAGATGCTTGTTTCGGAACATCATATCATGATATTTAAAACATGAAGCAAGTCTTGATGAGAAACATGAATCTAATAATGTTTTCATCACTCGCAAATTTAGAAAGACAATCTAAAACATACACAAGCGTTTGCAAAATGTTGAAAGCAACAAACTGGAGACCCGTCTAGTCCTCAAGAGACCAGCGCATGATGAGATGCCTCGTCACTAGGGGCCTCATCGGCTGAAGATCGTGGGCCATAGGGTATCTGTTCAACAACTTGGTGAGAATTCCTTCAAGACCGGGCCTAGTACGTGTTCGTATCACAAGCTACGTGATTGTTCCACTTTTGCTTGTTAACTTCTCGCAACGTGTCTTCAAAAAAGAAAAAAATGCACTCCCTACAGACTGTCTTTCATTTGCTTGTTTTATTAAAGGCACTAAATAATGTGTTAATTTGATGGTAACATCGGCTATGATAAGACCATATACGTCATCCCCCTTCGACATTGTGTCTTACCCGTTACAAATGTAGGCCTATTATGTTCCCAACCCCACATCCACACTACTCTATACCATCCACCATCCAACCCAACGGAGCTCGGTATTGTCCTATTATATCGTGATCAGTTGATCAAACCAAATTTTTTAACATCACTAACTTTAGCTTAGAATAGAGCCTCCTCTTTGGTACAAAAGTACTTCTGGACTAAAAATCACAACTTCTTTTGAAAGGCTTTAATCCGTACGTAAGAAACTTCATTTAAAAATAAACTGTCTGGGGAAAGATAATAGCACAAAAATGTTTGGTTTTCAGGTAGACCGATAAGAGATGATGTTTCATCTCTCCTTTTGAACATCGTTTATACTTATTGCTCAATAAAAGCATTAATAAATTGTAAGGGCATGCAACTTGAAATTTAAAAGATGAATTGCAAGATAATTTTCAAATATTCATAAACTGTGATATCTTCCACGTGGAAATTGCATACCAAATAAAGCTCTTATTGCGCAGCCATTGGCATTTGCGCAAAAAAAAAAAGACGACAATCTTTTCCATGTGCAACTCTGTTATGGCCTTTCCGCTATGTTTCCTGTTTCCTAATTATTTATTATTCATTGATTCTCAGTTGCTATCATGTCATGATCTGCTATTTTTTAGTAGATCATATTGTAGAATCTATCATGTATTTTCTATTATTTGGAAAGTGTTATCAATGCATCATGTAAACATTGTAATTAACATGTATCTTGAGGAATGCTATAGAATTTTATTTTGAGAAACATGGAAATAAACTGAAATTGAAATTGAAACTGAAAATTGAAAGTGAGTAACTACTCAAAAGAGTGAGACGTTTAGATTAAAAATGGACACAAGAAACATACAATCGTAAATAACAAACAAACACACCAACAAACAAGCAATCAAACGAACAAACAAACAAATACAAAATTATACAATCGTAAATAACAAACAAACAAGCAATCAAACGAACAAACATAAAATTATCAGCTGCAAATTGATCGCATTAATAATTATGGTTACAATGAAATGAAATGGAAAATATGAGTAGATTTTATTTGTGCATCCAATTTCGAGCATGACGATAAAACTTGATCATGTTGATACATGAAAGCGGAAGTCATTGCATTCAAGTTTTATTTATTTTTTGATGGGAATTCATTACATTTACATTGTTTTTCTGGTTGACATTTACATCACCTTGTTTAATAGGTCCTCTTAACTAAATGCCGCAGTTCACCTCACTTCTACCCTTAAAGTTCAAGACGCCTCACAAGGAGACTCAACGGAGACAATTTGGACGTGAACGCTATTTCAAATTTGATGAACCTATTGACAATTATGACTTATCAAAAAGCACCGAGGAATGTAAATATGAAAATCAGGAATAGAAATTACACTAAAATCGTGATATTAAGCATTTGGGTCATCACCTTTAAGGTTTTTTCTAGCATAACCTCAATTGAGTGGTAACCTAGTTAACGAAATGTTATTATGGATCGTAATTAAACGTCAGTAACCATTTAATGTGGAAATCTTGCCGAAAGTAAAAAGCTTTCTTTAAACATGTTAAACTAAGACATCTCCGGTCAATTTTAACTTTAAATTTCTCTAATTTTAAGCAGAGTACCTTAGGCAGTAAACGCCTAACACATATCAATGAGAAGCTAATCATGCACTGGAGGAAAGACGCAGCCATTAACCTATTTAAAGATTTTAAGTCTTAGTTACAGCAGATTTTTCCGTTTTCATCTACATAGTTTAAACCTCACTAAGAGGAAATACTTTGAAGAATGGTACAATTTTGTCTGAATTCGGTACAGTGATGATGATCCCGGGGGAGGGGATTCTCACATTAAGTTGATATATACGAGTATGTGCCACGGTTTTGAGGTATGTGTTGATATGCATGTATTCAATGATATTCTGTTTTCTAATTTAAAGTTCTCGTATACAGATAATGAAAATGACTTCAACGACGACGACGACGACGACGACGACGACGACGATGATGAGATACACAGGAGATTTTTGCCAATCTGGACCATTCTGCCAAGTGCCAATTGTGGCCATTCTGGCAATTGCCAATATGTGCACACAGAAATGGACACTGTTGTGCCCATTCTGGCAATAGCCAATTTGCGCCATTATGGCAAATGCCA
>JXSR01S034297.1:14974-26940 GCA_000969725.1 Ophiothrix spiculata
ATAGTTGTGCCAAAAGTGATTTTTCACTTTTATCAGTTACTTTGTACCATAAGCTGTCCATTACAACTTGTTTGCAAAATTGTAGAGTCGTTTTTCTTCAAATGAGGGCGCTTTTCAAAATGGCCGCCAAAATTGACTAAAGTGCATTACATTTCAATAAAAATGATATCAGTCGTTGGTGTATGAGAAAGAAATTGAGTTATATCGATGGAAATTGGCTTTGAAAGTAATAATAACAGCATTTCTTCCCCAATAAGGTTGTCAGCTGTTTCATATTCAATATGGAGCCTGTAATAAGATCCAAAATGGCCGCCAAAATGTGTTTTTATGTGCAAAAATGGGTTAGAAACTTTTCAAAACAGTAACAGCATATGTTCAGAATAATCGATGGAAAATGGCTTTGCAAGTAATAATAACAGCATTTCTTCCCAAATAAGGTTGTCAGCATGTTTCATATTCAATATGGAGCCTGTAATAAGATCCAAAAAGGCCGCCAAAATGTGTTTTTATGTGCAAAAATGGGTTAGAAACTTTTCAAAACAGTAACAGTAACAAAAACGCCATATTGTTTTCATTAAGGAGTGTGGGTCTAATCAAGTTTTGATAATTAAAGAATACGTGTTTTGAGTATTAAATATGAAGGCTACGACCATTGTAACCTCTCTTTGATGACAAAAAAAGGTGCATATCTCATGGTTTTAATTTCATTGGTATGTATTGAATCGAAAAATTTGCGACAACTGATGGAAACATCGATAACATCCAATATATCGTCATTCTGAGCAAACTAATGTTAAAATGTTTTAGGAACATGTCAACAGATTGTAAATTACCATTTATCGTTCTTAAAACTGACGTCACACCCAGTTGCACACATGTTTTTAATGACATATTCTTCGAAAAAGGCGTTAGCAGTATCAATCTAAACGCACATGCGCATTACGCAAATCCGAAGTAAAACACGTGAGATAGCATTAACCTATGAGTCTTGAATAACAAACATTTCAAGAGACGAGAGTTGATTAATTTAACCTTTGATCCTCGACAGATATCAGCGCTCAAAAAATTGGTAATTCTGAATGGCATTGTAGAAGCGAACAGCCGCCATCATTAAATTTATGGCTAGCCCCCTAGTTAATGAAATAATTGACCAAAAAAATTAAAGAAAAGAAACATGGAAGCGACTTCATAAAGATATCATGATAACTTCCATAACAAATGTTTCATACCAACGTTTTGAAAACGCCATTTAAATTTTGTGCCAACATCACTGTCGACGATGTTGCAATACTTTAGATTAGTGTGTGTAATTTCGTACAAATAATATTATTATCTAAATAGGTCATGGATTAAGCTTTTAAATGGTGAAAAAATTAAGAAAATTGATAAAGGCGTTGCAAAGATATCCTTATTTGAATAATATGGTATGAAAACAGTTCTGTCCAAATGAGCATTCCTCGTCAAACGAGTAAGTACCAATATTGGAGTGAATTTCTTGCAAAAACCTATTGAATAATAACACAAACCGATAACCTTGCTCCAGTGATCTGAAAGTTATATTAATTTACATATAAAAATAATTTAGGCGGTCTTTTCAAGTTCAAAACGGAATGTTTCTGTCTTAGAAGAGAGGCCTTATCTATCAATCATTGCTCATAATGTCTCAAGATCAGATCACCTACGAGCAACGTGTGCGTGCTCTTTTTACTGAGCTTTATTTTACAATCAAGTGTCATGCAAAAGTCAAACGGATATTCCGGGTTGCATTGGGGCATTGCGTGTACCATAGAATTCAAGCGAAATTCAGAAGAAGAGGAAGAGCCAATAACCTAAATAAAGAGAGATCCAGGAGACGGCAAAAGGTAAGAAACAAGATAAACGTCGACCGCGTTCGACATACATTGTCGAGGGATCCAGAAGTGAGCTCGCGCAGAAATCCCCTGCCAAATGTGTCAACTGTCCACGTTCAACCGAATATTGAATTTTCAGGGCCACCAAGGTCAAACGGCCCTTTTAAAGACAACCGAAAACAAAAGAGAAACAGATAACGTCGGAATTGTTTCCTCCATAAATAAAACATATGCACGACAGTTGGACAAAGCCGGTTTTATACCGTCTTATTCAAATAAATGTATCTCTATGACGCCTTTATCAATTTCCACTATTTTTTCACCATTTTGAAGGTCAATCTATGATCTATTCAGATATATACATTTTATGTTCATCATATATCTTGTTCTTAAATTATGGCATTCATTTAACTATTGCAGTTTTTTTGACTCACTCGGTATGTTCAGAATAATCGACGGAAAATGGCTTTGTAAGTAACCTTTTTCCAAAGAAAAGGATGTTAGTATTTCTCAAAACCAATATAGAACCTGTATTGAGATCCAAAATGGCCGCTAAAATGTGTTTTTATGTGCAAAAATGGGTTAGAAACTTTTCAAAACAGTAACAGTAACAAAAACAGCATATGTTCAGAATAATCGATGGAAAATGGCTTTGTAAGTAAGCTCTTTCCTAAGAAAAGGATGTTAGTATGTTTCAAAACCAATATAGAACCTGTATTGAGATCCAAAATGGCCGCCAAAATATGTTTTTAAGAGCAAAAATGAGTGATAGTCACTTCGAAACAGTATCAAAACACCAAATGTTCAGAAAAGTCGATGGAAAATAGCTTTGTGGGTAAAGAATAGGAGCAGTTCTTCGAAAATAAGGGTGTAAGCATGTTTCAAATCCAGTATGGAGCCTCTTATAAGATCCAAAATGGCTGCCAAAATGTGTTTTTTTTGTGTAAAAATAGCTTGGAGTCTTTTCGAAACAGTATCAAAAACGCCAAAAATTCAAAATAAGTTATAGATATTGGCTGTGCTGGTAACAATAGGAGCAGTTCTTCTCTTCCCCAATAAGGGTGCTAGCATGCTTCAAATATAATATGGAGCCTATAATAGGATCCAACATGGCCGCCAAAATACATTTTTATGTGGAATAATTGGAGTTCGAGGCTTTTCCAAACAATATGAAAAACACCAAATGTTCAGAATAATTGATGGAAAATGTCTTTGTAAGTAACAATAGGAGTATTTATTCCCAAATAAGGGTATTAGCATGATTTAAATCCAATATGGAACCCCTAATGAGATCCAAAATGGCCACCAAAATGTATTTTTACGTGCAAAAAATTGGTTAGAGGATTTTCAAAACAGTATCAAAAACACCAAATGTTCAGAATAATCAATGGAAAATGGCTTCGTGGGTAAATAAAAAGTGCACTTCTTTGCAAAAAAGGGTGTAAGAATGTTTCAAATCGAATAAGGAGCCAGATCTGAGACTCAAAATGGCCCTCAAAATATCTTTTATGCTCAAAAATGGGTTAAAGTAATTATAAAATCGTATCAAAAACACTAAATTTTCAAAATGATCGATGGAAATTGGTTTTTAGGGTAGCAAATAAGAATATTTCTTGCCAAATAAGGGTGATAGCATGTTCCAAGTCCAATATGGAGCCCTACGGAGGTCCAAAATGGCCACCGAAATACAATTATAGGCACAAGATGGCTTAAGGTGACTTTATTTGGGTAGAAATGCTCCAATGGTTACCCTCAAAGCCATTTTCCAATGTAAATTTGGTATTTCTGATGCTGTTTCAAAGTCACTTAGACTCAGTTTTGTGCATATTTTTTTTTGCCGGCCATTCTGAATCTCAGTACAGGCTATATAGGCTATTGAATTTGAAACATGCTAACTCCCTTATTTGAGAAGAAATGATCTTATTGTTACCCTTAAAGCCATTTTCAATTATTATTTCCAACATTGGTGTTTTTAATACCATTTCAAATTCACATCAACTCATTTTCGTACCTAAAATCGTATTTTGGCAGCCATTTTGGATCTCAGACAAGCTGCATATTGGAATTGAAACATCCTAACACCCTTATCAGGGATGAAATGTTCATCTGGTTACCTCAAATCCATTTTTCATTGATTATTTTGAACATTTGGTGTTTTTGATAACTTTTCAAAGTCACATCAAACCATTTTTGTGCATAAAATTGGATTTTGGCGGCCATTTTGGGTCTCATTAAGGCTCTACATTGAATATGATACAAGCTAAGAATACAATTAGGAGGTAAATTATATTGTTGTAATGTTATTTTCTTTTGAGTATTTAAAATTGAATCTTCTTAGTAACATTTATGGTATGTTACACGAATTAAATATTTTAAAAACACATAAATTGATGTATATTTTAATCAACTTTTAAGATATAAAGCGCCCTCTATGTGTGTGGACAGGTGTATTTTTAAGCCTTAGTTCTTAAAAGCCACTTCTGTTGGTACATTTAATAGATATAATTCAATTACATTCTCATACAACAATAACTGATAACATTTTTATTGAAAATTGATGCATTTTAGTCAATTTTGGAGGCCATTTTGAAAAGCGCCCTCATCTGACGAAAAACGACTCTACAATTTTGGAATTGGTCTTGCTGTCTTGTGTGTGTGGACAGGTGTATTTTTAAGCCTTAGTTCTTAAAAGCCACTTCTGTTGGTACATTTAATAGATATAATTCAATTACTTATAAACCAATGACTGATAACATTTTTATTGACATTTGATGCATTTCAGTCAATTTTGGTGGCCATTTTGAAATGAAAAGCGCCCTCATTTGCCAAAAAACGACTCTACAATTTTGAAAACAAGTTGAAATGGACAGCTTATGGTACAGAGAAACTGATAAAAGTGAAAAATCATTTTTGGCACAACTATTGAAGTAGGTCTAAAAAGACTACAAATGCCCCCTGAGTAAGGTGCCATTTGGATGCAAAGCGCCCTCACAAAAGGGTTATGATACATTTAATAAGCTATATACATAGAGTAACATGTTTCAGATCCATTTTGTGATGTTAATATATCAAAACGTTGTGTTATACATGCCAAGACATTGATTTTGTGTGGTTTATTATACGTTTTTTGTGCAATTTGGCGGCCATTTTGAAAAGCGCCCTCATTTGACAAAAAACGACTCTACAATTTTGCAAACAAGTTGTAATGGACAGCTTATGGTACAAAGTAACTGATAAAAGTGAAAAATCACTTTTGGCACAACTATTGAAGTGGATTACAAATGCCCCCTGAGCATGCTGAGTAGACTAAGAGTCTTAGGAACTTGAGTTGTACAACTATCACCCCGGACACACCTACGATAACTTACAGTAACGCAAGATTTTCATGCGACATTGCAGGACATACTTTTTTAAATACAACATTATATTCTATTTAAATTCATTATAGTTTGGTTGATTCCATACACCGTGAAAGGTGAATGGATATTTATTCATACAGCCGATCGAATTTAATTGGCGGGAATAGGTTCTAGTGGTAAAATAATATGATGTTCTTTGTTTACTATATGGTTGCAAGAACTTTCAACAAATGTGAGTATAACACCATCTCATATTTTCAGTTGGATTTGTCAAAATGAACAATTTTACTATGATTCACAACAATCCAGATGAATCTATTCAAAAAAAAAAACCTTGTCATAATTGATAAGTGTTACAAAGGCATTTTCTACTTCGTTCCTTTGCTGATATATTAACCAACTCTACCCAAAAAAAAAAAAAAGGGGGGGGGGGGGGTTGTTGCAACCTCCCGCCTAAATTTTTGGAACGGAACCCCCTATGAACTTGGTTTTGCTATAAATAGATAGATATGGTCCTCCTATCCAATGATACAAAGATCACAAAAATCGGACAAGGCGTTACGTAATTATGACGTCATAAAGCTCGTTTGGATCGGAACATTTTGCTATAAAAGTTCTAAATGACCGATTTTCGTCAGATTGTTTACTAATAAAGAAGGGAAATGATAAATCTAACATGCCCTGCAAGTTTCAGTTTCATAGCATGCATAAAGTTTTCAAAATGGTGACTTAAAATTTTCCGCGGCTTCACTTACCTCCACCTACACCCCAACTTCCTAATTTTTTTCATCAAAATGACCGCAAAGGATGTTAAACAGATTACCCAAATGCCTAGGGTCGGTTGCTTTTGCGTTTTTATGCAGCGGGAAAAATCCGTAGGGGGGTTGCAACAACCCCACCTCCCCCCGGGTAGACGAGGCTTAATATTATACACATACATTTAGGTCATTACATCGCTATATTGAATCACAGTTTGGAATATGATGACATGTCCTTCATATTGCGGAGTTATATTTAGCTATCATAAAAATATAGCACACATAACAAAACAATATTTTTTGTTGGCCAGTCAAATCGAAATCGCGTCCTGTATGTTGTAATAATCATTTTTGTAAAATGCAGTAAACTATATGAAATTAATTTATGCATACAGCGGGTGGGGCACAAGAAAACATTCAAAATAGAGAAAAAAGGTACAAAGGATATGAATAAAAGGTGAAAGATTTTAACCTAAGAGCATTGAGAGAACTTATAATTTCAAGTTTTATGGGCATGGATAGGTCGTGCATAGAGTATTTTCTGTAATTACTATAAATGTCATTGTTTATAATAGCCTATTGCGAGTTTATATTATCTATTTAGCTCATTGAAACAAGTTTTGTTTCCTTGTGAAAGTAAAATTTTCAATAACTTCCTTAAAGTTGTACAGATATATGTAAATATTATACATAATAATAGGGAATTTGGTTATTTTATTTAGTAGTCTATATAACCTTTATGACGTAGTTAACATGTCTCAAACATTAAAAAATCATGAAAATATTGGTGCCTGCAGTTGAAAAGGAAGAGGTATATACGAGGGGGTATCAACAAGTTTTAAAGATCACCAAAAGAAATATTTCCAGGAACATATTTTTATTATGTGTCCAGGAACATATTTTTATTATGTGACCATTAAGTCATCTTTAAATAGCCACTGTGCACATTTCTCTCACTTAAAACCTACTGTCAACAGACCAACTTTGTAGAGGTCCTCTTTTAGCCAAAAATCCATATTATTGTATTTTGCTAAAATCAACATTTTCAGGTCGGCCATGCTTTATTGTGTCACAGTTAAGTCATTTTTTGAACGATTTCCAAATGTTTGGTATCATTGGAATGAGAAGATTCTAACCTATGCCATAATATCAAACATTTACATTTTGGAACATCATAGAATTACTGGACTGTAATTGTATGATGATACGTTCAAAATGTTGGGATTTAATTTTGCCACATACCTTTGATTTCTCCATTTAGTTTATATATGGTTAGCGGAGGCAGGTTGTTGACATCTATCGACAATTGTATAGAAAGTATAAATGTCATTTATATCATTTTTTCACCATAATGTACATAAGGACAAGTGACCATTCTGACAAATGTTCATTGATATAGCTCTTTTCCTTTTTGGTGATCTTTGAAACTTTTTGATACTCCCTCGTACATTCAAATATTGTTTGTCGTATTAAAGTTTATCTTTTTTAGATGTGCCTATGGTAACAAATACTAATAAGCGATTTCCAATGCTCATTCATTTTGTGATGCCGTCTTCAAGGTTTAGAGTATAAGTCAATCAACTTATTACCTAGAAATATTGATGCAAATCCCTAACGTTTTATATAAGCTCTAAAACATTTGCAAAAACTTCTCGCTTGTTTTGTGATATTTTAGAAGTTGCACAAAAGGCGTTTAAGTGAACGTGGACATTAAGCAGTTTAATAATCTTTTGGTTTTTTTTAAGAATACTCTCTTTTATAAAGAATAGCTATAGAATTAACTTTCATGTCTAACTATCGGTAACTGCGCCATCTCTCTGTTATTTCAATGAAATTTATATCTTTGTAACATACCATAATTATTTGCAGAACTGAACGATACAACAATGCTACCAAGTTATTTATTCTTACATTAAGCACGCTGACATATTAATTCCGCTTTAATATTCATGCTATTAAAAATAGGTTAACTCCGCTTAAAATTCATGCTGTTAAAAGAATGGTTCTTTTATTTATTAACGTGAAACGTTGCTCTTGCACAGAACCATCAGGACCACCTTTGAGTGTTTCAGTGATTGAATCGACAGTAACTAACACATCTTTGACATTTGAATGGACGGAACCGTTGTGCAAACAGAGAAATGGAAAGATTATAGGGTACTCTTACGTTCTTTTAAATGAAAAAAGACGGTTCAGGATCATTGAAAGTACAACTGAGACATCCCACACGTTTACAGATTTGGCTCCTTATTGCAAATATAAATTTGATGTTGCTGCAATAAACAGTGCTGGAGTAGGATTCTATGCACATGTGTTTGCCACCACAAAACAAGGAAGTAAGTACTAATGAAAACAGTTATCTATTCACTTAAAGACATTCTCGGTGCTATAAAAGAGGGATTTAGACGCCGTCATAACTGAGTTTGTAACCTTTGAAGAAAATGCCGAGCTTCGAAGTAATTCGCATAAATACATTTCATGGGCCCAATGAGAGAGGGGCACGTCTTTAAGGGTGTGTAGTAAGGTGGAGTGAAAAAAAAAGAAGAAAATTTAGATATTTTTTGGATAGTTATAAAAACTTAGTAACTTACCAAAAAATTGAAGGACATCTTGAGGTTCCACAATAAAACAAATCTTCATCATCATCATCATCATCATCTTTGAAAAAAAAAACAAGAAATGTACAGGT
The DNA here is from genome assembly GCA_000969725.1 of Ophiothrix spiculata. NCBI lineage: Eukaryota > Metazoa > Echinodermata > Ophiuroidea > Amphilepidida > Ophiotrichidae > Ophiothrix > Ophiothrix spiculata. The sequence goes on from JXSR01S034297.1 coordinate 23,631, forward strand.
ATTATTTTTGGCTGCATTTAGTTGATTAGTCATATAGTCCTAATTGTATTTAAATGGCCGTAACTTTTCGACAATATAATCGTTTATGTAGGAAACGCTTTAATTAAACTAGTGCGTTTTAGCAAGAACATAAGCACTCCAGACTAATCAAATCTTAGAATATACACTGAAAACTTTAACTAGTCAAGCAGCTGCTTGACTAACTTTAAACTAGTCAGGCACGTTCGTCCAGCTTGCCTGATTAGTTTGACGTTGTTCAAGCCAGGCTTGACTAGCTTTAAACTAGTCAAGCCTGCTTGACTAGCTTGTAAACTAGTCAAGTCCACTTGACGAACGTGCAAAACCTTGCTTGATGAGTTTGCCAGACTGAGAATTTGACTAGCTTGACAGTACAAAAGAGCTTGACCAACTTCAAGTTGGTCAAGCTGGCTTGACTAGTTTAAGTTAGTCAGGCTGAGCACGGTCAGGTAGAGTCATTGATGGCAACATGGTGGACAGCAGAGACATGTAAAACATCGTGCCGTTGTTTGACCTCATAAATATCACTATTATGTACTGATGTATCGTGAATCATAACATTTGATTATATGCAGCTCACGGACTATTTTGGTCATATGTCACTCTTAAACCTCTCTCAACATTATAGACGAATTAGCTATATATACATCGTGGATTAAGCTTAAAAGCTTGTTATCGTACATGCATGTGCACTGGCGTGCTCGACTAGCTTGCCTGACTAACGTTGCCTAGTCCCGCTTGACTAACGTATCGTTAGTCAAGTCTGCTTGACTAACGTTAAGTTAGTCAAGATGTGTACCGTCTGGACTAACTTAAAACTAGTCAGTAACTAGTCAAGCGACTAGCCTAAACTAGTCCAGCTTGCTGGACTAACGTCAAGCTGGTCAACAGACTAACTTAAAACTAGTCAAGCAAGTAAAACGAGACTAGTCCAGCATGCTGGACTAGGCTAAGTTAATCATCCTTGTTAATCCAGCAATACAGACTAACTTAAAGCTAGTCTAGATGTGTACCGTCTGGACTAGCTTAAAGTTAGTCACACTGACCAGTTTAGGTTTTTCAGAATATAATTTAGTTAGTTTCGTCAGAATTATTAATCTTATTTATATGTAAAAAAAAAAATAACCAAAATATATGACATTAAAATATCAATTAATTCCAACAACGAATAACTGTTCGATATCATATTCACCAACAGTCCCCACCGCTCCATCCAATCTGATTGCGGAAAAGACAGATACAACGATTCAACTAAGGTGGACACGCCCAAACCGTTCAAATGGTAAATTAACAAAATATCAAGTGAGATATTGGAATACAGGAGACCAGCAAACACAATTTACTTATGATGTCATACCTGTCAGTGACGAAGCAATACTATCTGATCTCTCGCCAGCTTCAAATTACACAGTTAAGGTAGGAATGATTTTTTCCTTTTTCTGTGCAATATTCAATATATTATAGTACACTGCAAAATATTTCTCGTAAATTTTACTGTAAAATGCCCTATTGCCAACATTTTCCTGTTATTTTTACAGATTCCCGTATAATTTTATACAGTCAGTAAAATATCTGCATTAAACATGTTAAAAAGTCTTCAATTTTTATTCCCTGGGCGGGGTTAAATCCTGGAACACTCCGCATCGTGCATAAGCAGATCGCTTGTTACCCTGTACAGTGCGCTAACCAATTGAGCCACGCTGACTCGTGTTAATGAATTGGGAATTTTGAATACTTATCGATCAAAAAATTGATTAGATCCATCGTTCACATAAATATTTACGAATCTTGATGGTTTGTAGGAGGGCTGTAAAGAGAGCTGTATTTATGATTTCAATCAATTTGCACGATAACATTTACGAAAAATATTGAACGAGATATTCCCGTAAAAAACTGCGACAAATCATCTTATTTGATATATTTGATTATGTCCTCTGCTTCAATTTACTTAATTACAGATAAATGCACACACAATAATTGGGCCTGGCAAATGGAGTCATGAAATCGTGGTCTGCACTGAAGAAGGAGGTAACAAATTCGCTCATTTATGATACATGTAGTATTTGACAACGCAACCAGTGCTTAGGGCCTATGCACTGAAAATGGTAATTAGTCAAAAAACATGTCTTATTTGACGAATTAAAATTAGTCATGCATAGTGATTTTTTTCATGATTCATGAACAAATAATGTAATTGTCTTTGAAATGTTGAAAAACAATGTTTGATGTTGAAAAATAGTTTCCATCTCTAAATATTCAATTTGTAAATTGGTAATTAAGTTGCTCATAAATTTGGTAATTTAAGTGATTTAGCTCTAAATCACTTAAATCTGCTGCAGATAAATGTTTTTCCTCGGCTGGACCAAAACTATGGAACAATCTTCCAGTTTCTGTCAGATCATCGGTGTCACTGCCTGCTTTTAAAAGGTCTCTGAAAACATTCCTTTATAACCATTGAGTTTGTTGCGTTGTTCATATCTTCCTTTTTATTTTTTTGTCATCTTGCGCCGTGATCTAATAGAAATGGCGCGGTATAAAAACTCTGTGTATGTATGTATATGTATGTAATTATTAGTTAACTGATAAATGATCAATTACAGGACTAATTAGTAAATATCAAATGCGTCTTTAACTAGTCAATTGACCAACTGAATGACGCAGGACTAACTGAATGACGAATTAAATTACTAATTTCTGATGGATATTTACCATTAATTAGTCCGTTGCAATGACAAATTATGAATTATATTAGTCATTGTGACTAAATACAGTTAGTCCTTTGTCATTCAATTAGTAAATTGACTAATTAAAGACGCATTTGATATTCACTAATTAGTCCTGTAATTGATCAAATATCAATTAACTAATAATTAACTGATTACAAATTGAAAATTTAGAGAAGGGAACTATTTTTAAACACTAAAAATTGTTTTTCAAAATTTCAAAGACATTTACAGCATTTTTTCATGAATTATGAAAAAATCACACTGCATGACTAATTTTAATTAGTCAAATCAGACATGTTTTTTGACTAATAACTGTTTTCAGTTTGCAAATGAGCTTATAATGAGGAATTTATTTTTTTTGGTCGCGAGATTCTTCTTTTTCTTGACGTGACCTGTCGGATAAGGTCGGACTTTGAACCCACATAATCAAAAGGGGTTAACATGGTTAATGCAAATTGAAAATAGAGATGTGGATAAAACATTGTTACGACCCAAAACAAGGATCAAGGTCAGAATTAACCTTTCGGGTTCGAGCTAAAAGCAAAGCAAGAATAAATACACTGTAA
>JXSR01S034299.1:6655-20485 GCA_000969725.1 Ophiothrix spiculata
GTACAGACCAACACCCAGAAGAGTGTTGGGAAACTAGACCCAGGAAGGTTCTCTTTTTTCAGATTATTGCATGGATAGATTCCAAGAGTGCACAAGCACGCAAATTACCAATGTGATTGGGGCAAAGTTAAGGGAAATACAGAACCCCAAAAAGGCAAAGCAGCAACATTGTTAAGTGTGGTAGGAGCAGAATGCTACCGACAATTATGTGATTTGGCGGCACAATCAAAACCAAAAGACTTGAAATTTAGAAACAAATCTTAAAATTCAGGCAACTTATGGCGCAAATGTTAGAAAATTTTGAAAAACAGACCCATCAAAATACCACATTTTGCAAAGAAAAAGGAGCCATTGGTATTCCAGACCTGACTCCCCTATAGGCCTAATACCCTCATAGTCTCAGACCAGACAGCCTGATTTTGCTGTGACCCAAGTTTGCGGCACATCCCCGTGATCACTTTTGTACTAAGTAACCCCTCCCGGGTGTTTAATATGGGTGGGAGGGGGATTTGATCCCTAATGATGTTATTGTTTTGTTTTTTAATTGTAAAATTCTGATAATATGCGTGGTCCTTGGTACAAAAGATTAAAAAAAATATTCATCAGATCACCATGTGACCAATATCGATTGATCATTATCAATGTACGAAAATAAAACTCATTTCAATTTCCAATTCCATGCTATCAACAACTACCATGATGTTAACCCACTACCACCACAATACGACAACGACGACTTAAGGACTTAACGGACATAAAATCAACATTACCATCACCAATTAAGCCATTTAAAGAACCTTTTTGACCTAAATTCATGAAAATCGTGCTGCACGAAACAGAGAAATCAAAAAAATCATTTTTGGTTTGTTTATACTAACCCGACATTTCTGGCAGTGGCATTGGTACCACTGCCAGAAGCCTGGGGGGGGGGGGGGGGACGACTCAATTTTGGTTTTGGTAGGGGTGTGCCGCTGGGCAATTTGTGAAATTTTGAGCAACTATTGCAATCTTAAGAAGACAACGCTGGCGACCAAATACAATTTCTATCAACGGAAGCAGAAGGAGCCTGAAAGGATTAATGATTACCTATCTAACTTAAGAACCTTTCGTGAAACTGCTATTCAGGGCATATCTGTGTGTGGATTGAAAAGTAAGTCTATGCAGAGATGATTGTTTGAGAAGGAAGATACTAAAATTACTCTTGAAAGGTGGAGAAGATTCCTCTCAGCATGGAGACAGCAGACAGAGACACATATGGCTCTTAAAGTTTAATTATTCTAATTTCAGTCACCTGTTGAGATCGGACAAACGCCGCAACAGCCATCTACCAGAGGTTCGGATGTTAAAACAGGACATGGAATTTCATACAGAGTGTCTCAGAAAGAATTAACTCCTACCTTTGACGGGTCATAACTTTTACAAAATACAATGAAATCGAAAAATTTAACTTGAAATATAATGTACAGGTCATAGATTATCTAGTGTATGAAAATCACGTGATATGGCTCAATGGTTTTGATGATATGCTCGATTGCGTTACAAGTGGTGTAAAAGGCTTCTGTCCAAGTTTCAATATTGATGATCAGACAGATATTTCCTTCAAACCTCAATTTAAACCTTAACTTTTATTTCTCAAAATAAATAAATACGTAAAATATAAGAATGTGGCATGTTCATTAATCACCTTATTATATTCAGGATCAATTGACGGGTACTAAAAATCATTCTAATTGTTAGCAATTATTAAAGAGAATACATATTTCAGGTACTAAGTATATGAAAGTGTGTGTTGGGGGTTGAGTTGGGTGAAATGGGGTGTGTGTTTTATTTATTCATTTATTTCATACATTAAAATGTATTCAGTGAATTACCACGTACTTTTAGTACACTTGGAGGGATAAACATGGTATAGGTAAATTGACTTATAAGAAGTGTTAACCCTTGTCCTCCTGAGCTATTTATTGTAACACATCCTCCGAAGGGAGGGGATGTTGCAACCCCCCGAATAGTTTAGAACGGAATCCCTATGAACTTGGTTTTGCTATTAATAGATAGGTATGATCCTCCCCTATCCAACGATACTAAGATCATAAAAATCGACCAAGGCGTTGCGTAATTATGACGTCATACACTACTTTAAGATTGGAAAATCAGGAAAAATTGCATTATGGCAAAACGGTCACTAAAAATCAAAATTTTGCTATAAAACTTCTAAATAACGTATTTTTGTCGATTTTTTTGGTAATTAAGAAGGGAAATGATGATTAACATGTCTTGTAAGTTTGAGTCTTTGTATAAATTTTTCAAAATGGCGACTTAAAAAATTTCCGGGATTTCCCAAGCCCCCCTCCCCCTACACCCCAACTTTGACAGCCTACCCTAACCCCACCTTAGGTGGTACCCCTCTAGTTTTTTCATCAAAATGACCGCAAATGATGTAAAAGAGATTACACAAATGCATTTGCCCGGTTTCTTTTGCGTTTTTATGAATCGGGGCAAAACCTTAGACCCCCGTCCTTTCAAAATTGAAACTTGGACAGAAACCTTTTACACCACTTGTAACGCAATCGAGCATATCATCAAAACCATTGAACCATATCACCTGATTTTCATACACAAAATAGTCTATGACCAGAACATAATATTTCAATTTAAATTTTGTGATTGCATTGTATTTTTTCAAAGTTATAACCCATCAAAGCTAGGAGTTAATTCTTTCTGGGACACCCTGTAGATCGCTTACTAATGATCGAAGAAAGGTATGACTGTATTGCAAGTAAAATATCAATTGTAGAGCATAACCTTGTCAAAATAGACGTCTTTCTCAAAAATGACACACTTTCTAATTTTTTCGTCAAGATGACGCAAACAAACTTTTGATTATGCACATTTGTAATCAATATTTTTCAATGACTATATTAATTGATGAACAGCATTCCTGATTTTTTGAGGCCAAATAGTTCACATACATTGTAATTTGCAGATGTCGCCTCCGATCCACTTGCAGAATCAGACTTTGTAGTGACACCTGAAGATGGTGAAGGTGATAGTATACAAAAGAAATGAGAGAGAGATGAGGCTAAGAAAGACTTGGAAAACCTCCGGGACAAATGAATACAGTGCCCCTGTCAGTTTCACTTATTCAACAAAATGATAAAAAATGCACGACAATCAAAGATTAATGATTACCTATCTAACCTGAAGGAATCGGCCAAGAACTGTAACTTTGGAACCTTTTGTGAAACTGCTATCCAAGACATATTTATGTGTGGATGGAAAATCAAGTCGTCTATCAATTGTTTGAGAAAGAAGAAGCTGAAATTACTCTTGAAAAGTTTGAGAAGATTGCTCTCAGTATGGAGACAGTCGGCAGAGAAACAGCCAAGTTACGAGAGGAGTCCATACCAAGAGAGATTGCAAATACCAGACATTATATATATGTGACAATTCTGGTTTCAAGGGACAGCAATTTAACCATACTATATTCAAAGCATTTTCTGTGTATGATGTGATGTACAGTTAACCCTAATTAAATGTTGCTTTCCCATTCTAGTCAATAATAAATAATTAACTGTTTTTCTTTATCACACAGGGCACATCGCCGAGGCAGAGTTGTAATTGAGCAGTGTAACAGCCAGCTAAAAATGAAATTCCCTTGCCTAAGGAAAGGTTTGAGAGTATCCCCTGAGCGTGCAGTAAATATCATTGTGGCTTGTGTTGTCTTATTTAATATCTGAAAAGAAATTAATGATCCATATCTTGGTAGACAACATCAGTTGAAGGACGTTGAGGTGCCTGCGTATAATGGGCCTCAAAATGTACCGGGAAAATGAATATAGACCACAAGGTGTCTTGAGAAAGCCAATATTATTATAAATTGACTCAAATGTAGTTTAATGTAAAAGTCTATAAAAAAATAAACACTATGGCTGTTCCATGGGCTTGATACTTATGAATGCTAATAATTGCTTAATCATACCCTGAATCGTACCCGGCATACTTTCTTCGCATAGTTAGATTTAAATGGCCTCCACACCAAGCTCTAGTCAGTCAATCTTGAATGATGCGTGCACACAGGAGACCCAATTTTATTACAGGACAAAAGTTTTTGATTCGAGCTCTTTTTTCGAAGACAGAATCTAATTCAAAGATATTAAACCAGCGAAACATGACAAAACTTTCTTGTTTATATAAATTTTCAAAAGAACAATTTTTTGAGCAATTTAAAAAAATCCCAACTCAGCAATTGTAAAATTACTAGCATGTCAAATTAAGAGACAAATAGGTAATAACAACTTTAATATTTAGAAAAATTTAGAAAGAAAATGTCATATCTTTAATAAAATCATAACATGTATTTCTTACAGCAATTGGATTTATCATAAATTTAGTTGAATATGCTAAAGAAATCAAGGACATTTTCAAACAAATTCTTCAATTTCTATCTCCAGTTATTTTGATCATCACTTACCTCCTGTCACCCTCCCTTTTTTAGGCACAGGGCTGCCGGATCTGGGTCCAGCTATTCCCGACATCAGCTTCCTTTTTGCTGACTGTCTGGATTGAATAGCCCGAGGCGACTGTCCGTCCTTGTCTGTCCCCGTCTGTCCACCAGTTACCCGCCGTCCTCTTGGGCTGATGCCATCGGGACTCTTCATGAATCTGGTTCTTTTGCCAGATACTACATTATCTGTGAGGAAAGCAATATTTCCAAGCATGCAGATTCAACTTTCGCTTCACATTTAAGGTTCATTCCTGGTGGGGGCACTCATCATCATCATCATCAATCGACTGTGCAGAAGGCGATCGCAAGTTTCCTCCAGGCACTTCTGTTTTGGGCCAATTTTTCTGTTACCCCACTGGTGCCAAAGTTTAGAGTGCTTGATATTCTTTGGACTAGGAATTAACTGATAAGGTTCAGTTCTGCTTTCTGGCCCCAAAACTTAACTTGACTATGTGTACGCATGAGCGTTACCAATTTCGCGGAAAAAGGGTTCCTTTTTCAACGCTGTACGTGGACAAAAATGTCTGTGATATTCTTAAAATAGGGGATAGTGTCTTTGAAATAAAAAATAGGGTGATTTTCAGAACTATGATAATATGTGAATACTAGTCAAATTGTAATTTTACGTAAAAATCCGGGATAAAACGTAGTATTATTGTTACAGTTTCTCGATTACACACTGTAAAAGGCTGTTTTTTTACTTTTGACAACATAGGCTATCCAATTGTGTTTACTCATAGTTAGGAATAAAATCAAAGTTTTAAGTAGTGTAAAATATAATTTACATGGAAACTTAGTATGTTACAGTGCCCTTGAAATATAAAAAATAGAGGCACTTTGAAAAATGTGTCCTCGTTATGTAAAATATAGGGGGTAATTTTCAAGCCAATTTGTCCTTGTTTTTAAGGAAAAAAGGGGTGAAAATTGACAAAATGTCCTTTATTGGGACACCCTGTACTAATCAAATACACATTTTCTGTGCTTTTTAAACTGAAATAGTCCAGTACATGCCTGCTCTGCTGCCCGATTCTTTGTTGCTAGTTGGCTTCCTTCTTCTGTATAATGACATGTCAAAATCATCTGCTGGTTCTTTAACAGTTCGTTGAAAGCTTTCTTTGGAATGTTTCAGATGTTTCCTGTTGCGTCGAAGAGTGACACCTAATTCCGTTGTGATTTCATATGATCTTAGAGCGACACATTTTTTGACAATAGCTTTTTGCCAGTTCTTTTTATACTTGTGTGGTTGCACACGGATAACTTTGATTGTAATAATGCACTTGCTTACGTTGCTTATGATCTTGTTGTTCTGCAACATTTCTGTTTAGTTAAGGCTGTAGCAGTGTCTCTTTGGTTGGTAATAAAGCCTTTGTTCTACACTGCAACAATCGATGTACTGGACTTGTATTTGAAGAGCTCAGTTGCAAAACGCGCTAAGTCCATCCGATATCAAAATTGACTTTTTTGCAGAAATGGGTAGAACTTTCAAAAAGACACATTATTTGACATTCATATCTCATTTTGTTACGGAGATATTCAAATTTTAAATATTCGGAAACTTTCAGCAGTTTCCGGAAAAAAATGCAAAAAATGGCCTAAAATTGTGAAATTTTAATATTTTTGTAATTTTTTTTCTTTCATATAGGTTCAATATACTTTCCTCTTCCAGAGAAATCAAAAAATGAAGGAAACTGGTGTATATTTTGTAAAATATAACCTAAAAATGACAGAATTGCAATTTTTCGGAAATCTCAAAATTGGGGAAAATGGTCGATTTTGGCCAAAAATTCAAAAATGCATAAAATGAAAACGCATTGAGATTTTTGCTTCATTCTTTTTCCATTTACAATCATTCGACAAAGACTTTAAGATTAGATTATCACCTTTTAGCTAAAATGATGAAAAAGGGTGTTTCTAGAAATCTGCTAATCTCTTTAGTAGCAAAGTTTGCTAAGTCCACTTCAAATTTAAAACAAAAGAGTTTATAAATAGATAACAAATTTGTCATATTCAAAACAAATCATTTAGATTTCATATGGGTATATCTAAAGTCATGCGTAATATCAACCAATTACGACAAGCGCAAATGACCTTATAAGAAAAATGTGTTTTTCTCAAAACTTCAAAATGTGGACTTAGCACGTTTTGCAACTAAGCTCTTCATTTATATCTTGAGTAGGTGTGTTGTGATAATCTAACAATGCAAGATAAGGATCTTTGTTGTCTTCTTTGGCTTTCTACCTTACTTTTGACAAATCTTGTAAAATGATTTTCACAATGTTACCAATGACTTAATCAGTAGTGTTGGATATCAACTTGAAGCTTGGGTTGAGCCCTTTCAAGAAATATATATTATTTTGAACTGGTTGCCATGGTAACGATGTAAGGCCTCTGATTGGCTAAACACAAGAACGAACGAAACTAAAGAACGGAATGTCGCATGTATACCATACTTGAGTGAAGGGTGTATGAGGATAGTACAAAAGACACCATGGATCCAGATTTTTTATACAGTTGCCATGGTAACTGCGAGTTGACCAATCAGGTCATTCTGCTTTGTAATTCAAACTTGGAAATGAAAATCAAAAATCCGGATCCATGGTTTCCTTCATACTATTCACCCTTCACCCAAGTATGGTGTACATGCAACATTCCGTTCTTTTGTTCTGTTTGTTCTCATTTTAAGCCAATCAGAGGCCTTATGCCGTTACCATGGCAACCAGTTCAAAATAATACTTATTTGTGAAAGGGTTTGACCCAAGCTTCAAGTTGATATACAACACTACTAATTAAGTCATAGGTAACATTATACAAATCAGGTTACAAGGTTGGTAGAAAGTAAGGTACCAAAAAAAGTTGTAAGAACATAGTGTCAAAGTTGGCAAGCAAATTAGTTATGTTGGTTAAGCAGCAGCATCTGAGGATCTCTCAGGAAGATGCTGTATGTGTTTAAAATGGTGGGGAACATTGGGCTTGTGTTGTCTTATTTATATCTCGAAGGAAATTAATGATCCATATCTTGGTAGACAACATCAGTTGATGGACGTTGAGAGCTGTTGAGGGAACACTGCAAGGGAGCTCTGCGTTGTAAATCATTTCTAATGTAATTTTGACTACAGTTATAAGCAGGCTACCCTGGGTAAACATTATGAAATAAACAAATAAGACATTGCAAAGTAAAACATCTTGATTTTGAGTTGAGCTGTAACACACAATATGAGATACTTGTTAAATAAGTCCAAGGTCAAGGTAGAGGAAATAAGAGTTTTTATTATATGTTACACACAGAACAACTTGTCCCTCATTATGACACTCAAAGGGCCTAGGGGTCTAGTATGTTTGACCCCAGTCGGAGTCAAACAGGTAGGAGTAGAATGTGATTTGGCAGCATAATCAAAACCAAAAGACTTGAAATTTGATTAAAATATGTGGAATTTTGAGCAACTATTACAATCCTAAGAAGACAATGCTGACGACCAGATACAATTGCTGTCAACAAAAGCAGAAAGAGTCTGGAAGGATTAATGGTTACCTATCTAACTTCAGAACCTTACGTGAAACTGCCATTCAGGACATATCTGTGTGTGGATTGAAAAGCAAGTCTATGCAGAGACAATTGTTTGAGAAGAAGCTGAAATTACTCTTGAAAAGGTGGAGAAGATTGCTGTTAGCACGGAGACAGCAAACAGAGAAACATTTGAGTTACGAGAGGAGTCCAGCAGTGTGAAACAACACCAATGTGAATTTACCCAACTAGCAGCAAAAATCAATTTATTGAGAAAACTTTGGGCACAATATAAGGTGTAAACATACTGTGCTTCCTGGTGGATGAACACATCTGCAAAACCACTCCACAAATGGTATAGGGAAGAAGATAAATGATATTCAGAAAAATAGGTCAAATAAACATCGTGTTAAAAAATTAAAAGTTAAAAAAATGAACAAATCAGGACCGGTAGTTTGCATCAAATGCAACTTTGAGGGAACAGAAGAGATGTTCTTGAACCCCATTATGTTAAAGAACATTCAGAGAACACATGCAAGGAGAACATTGCTGATACGAAACAATGTGTTATACCGCCTGAGAAAGAACAAGATAAAATGCATCTACACCAGGATATGGAGAGGAACACTGGAGGAGGGAAAACAGACATGAACCCATAAACAATTGCAAACCAGGTATCAACATTTGTAGATAATATTTGTAGCGGAATTTGTGCTGAAAATGGACCAGCGTCTCTTCCAAGAACCGTGTTATGGTAAACAAGACGACCAAACCAAAATTCGATGATGTTTCAGCAACATGAATTTGCAGTGCCTGACTGAATGGAACAGCTGGTGGTGTGTGAGTGCGAAAGGCTAGCCTAGTCCTGTAAGCTTTCTTGCTGAACGAAAACATGGACATGAATTTTTCTTCGGGACCTGATGGTGAAATTGCTTGCTACTCTATAGATTAAGACCATGACTTCCTGTGTGATTTTTCTGACTTTATGTCAGAATCGTTGTGCTGTTTCCGCCAGACGTGTGATTGGGAATCTACCGACATAGTCACATGCAGCCTTTGCCTGAATTTTCAGCCTGTGTACTGGTGCGTCGCCGTCGTCAATGATAACCTGTTTCACAATGTTCCTCGTCATGTTTCTTCAAGTTTCCATAGAATCCTTCTGTTATCTGCTGTGGACTTTAATTCTGATCGTCATCAGGCCTAGAATTTCGGCAAGAACCCGAGAACTGGTTCTAGCAGAGGTTCGCGCAAACAACCAACAGTGAGAACCAGTTTTGGTTCCCGCAAAAGTGTCATTGAAATGTGAAAAATAAAGAATTTTACCAAGTTTATGCAAAAGTTCATGATGCCTTTTGTTCCAAACTAATAGTTCCTTTTTTGACTATCATCTGAAGATAAAACATGGTAAATATGTTAACATTTTTCGTGAATGCACACTTTCTTGGTGTACGTGTATGTGTAGGGCAATTAATTATCTCCCAGCTGAAAAATATCATTTATAATTTAACATCACATCTTTAACGTTGAAAGAGACACATTTTCACAGTACTGAAAAACTTAATATTGACAAGGAAAATTTTACGGGAACCAATGGTTCTCACAAAGTTCTTTTGCAAGAACCATCTTTGGTTCAAAACCTGCGACAAAATTGTAACTATGCGTCATGGACTTAAGTTTTCGTCGTCGTTGGTTGATTTTACAAGAAGATGCTGTTAACTTGGTTTTGGAAAACAAACTTTGTAAATTTGTTTACTGAGAAGCTGAGCTGAAAGACTGTGAACTGAAATAAAATAGAAATCACAACATTGCTAATGGTTGTGCCCTATGAAATACTAGACAGTAGGGCAAATCGGGTTACAAGAGCAATGATGGAGATGATGTTGCAACACATCACGCATACCATCTTGAAAGTCAAGGGATGAGGATGCTGTGCAAAAGCTAGTCATATGCTATAAGTGATTCAAGACTTTGATTTGGTTCAGGCCAATTACTTTTTGCACAGCCTAAAAATTATCCATTGGGCTCCTTGTTTGACCTTAGATAATGAATATGTGAGTGTTATACTTGGCAACACACAGTGGTTTAAAAAAAAGCCAAAAGTGATTTGTCCTAAGGTTAGCTAGTCCGAATAAGAAAACTGGCTTGTCAGTCGAATTTTTTATTTTCAAATTGTGAAATGTTGACCCCAAACATTTCACAGACTGCAACATTGCAAATTTGGCCCCGTTCGAATGTACACATCAAAGAAAATTCGGTTAAAAAACATGGCTGAACCATGATTTAAAGCTATCAATGAAGAACAACTTGAGGGATTAATCAACAGCAAGGATAGCAGTGCTATGCAAAGAAGTACTGAGTGGGCTGTTGCGACCTTTCAGCAATATATAAGGAGAAAATATTATTTTCAAAAATTTCAGCAAAGAACGTCTCGGTGGTATTTTATCAAACTTTTATGCAATCCCGACAATGCAGAAAAATGGGACCGTACAATAGACTCTGAACATACTGTAAAGCCCTCTCTAAACCTGACTATCATGAAAATACAGCAAAATGGCACTGTACCTGTAGAAAGTACAGTAGCGCATGCAAAGGTAGACTTTTTTTCAATGAAATCACCACATTTTCAGTCCATTCTGATATATTTGCATAAAACGAAGAAGAAGGAATGACCAACTATGAGCAACTCCTTGAAGAGTAATCAAGAAAAAAATTAAGCGCTCCATAAAAGGAGGAAATTCCAAGAAAAATACAACAAAAGCACCAAATTGATCAGTCTAAATTAATATTTCAATGATTATTTGTTATTTCATTTCTAAAATGTCAATACATTTGATATTTTCAATGAGCTATGAAAAAAGGTTAGCACTAGCTTAGTTTGCATGTATGAGAGACTACTTGTTATACTTTTATAACAAGCGGCGGGCCTCTTCACATTGTACATTGATACAGATAAGCGCGTGCATAACTGAACACAGCACAACTGCAGGAGACACAGCGCGCGTTGTACCTGTGACTCGCGCATCAGTATCTATGGCGTGCATGTAGGTGGGTTTATAAATAAATGTCGGTGCTTATATAGTTTATGTTTACTTGTGGATAAACAAAATCCTCATAATTCCCGCCTATTTAGTGTTGATCAACGTATAGTTGGTTCTTCAAATTCCGTAAGGAATCATAGAAATTCGACAATTATTATAAATTCAATATTATAAACTCAATTGTTTTAAACTTACCGTTCATCATCTCTGGATGTGGATGATGACTTGATCATAAATCATCGTAACAAGATACATTCAGGATATTGCAAAAGTAAGACAAGTTTATCCCAATATTGTATCAATTCATCTTTGTCTCAGCATAGAACAAGTAACACAATATCAAAATAGAATTTGGGGATACAAACTTGGATCTTGGTATTCAGACTTGTTTGGTTGAGGAAATACTCATTTGTGTTGCTTACAACAAGGCTTTATATAGATGGACTAAAAAACAGCAATCTTGATTGGTTGGCAAAATGAAATACTCATGCAAGTGGCCAATAGTAATTTAGTAAGAGCATTGACTATTATAAACTAACAATTCTGATTGGTCTGTGGCAAGAGATGCTTACATGTGTAGCTTATCATAGCAATGCTTTGTAAAAGTATGACCTACTTAACAGCATTCTTGATTGGTTACAGTAATATAATACACCCAAGTGTAGCTAATCATAATAAGGCTTAGTAAAGAGTATCACCCACTAAAACATGAAGACCTTATGAGTGTGGCTAATCATAACAAGCCTTACAAAAAGTGCTGAGAACTTAAACAGCAATACTCCATAGGTTACATAAAACCACTATGACTTGGCAAATTGCAATTTTGTCAATAATAGCACCAATATTTTAACAAATTTAAGTTCATTCATTTTAAATTCAAAAATGAACACATTTTTTTAAAACAAAAAAATGCTGAAACATATAGGGAAATCATTTTGGGTTTTCCCTACTTACATTATTTATTCAAGCATAGAGTTAACATAAATGACTGTCAGGGAAAAGGGATCACTGTTAACCCAGGATGGCAACTTTGCATTTTGGCATATTTGCACCACACCCTACCAACTTTGATAACACAATTGGCCATAAATTTGTGCGACCAGCCGCAACCCGGTCACAGCTTGATTTTCCAGATGGCCACTATCATTAGGGCTGATTATATGCACCTCAAGATTATTCATTACATGTTTTTAAATGATCTAGAGGTGCATAATAAAGCATATGGTGACTATCTTAAAAATCAAGCTGTGTTGTGGCCGGCCGTTTGTGGCGTTATTGTGCTCCAGCGCCGAATAATATTGCTGATCCATTAGTTATTGGAAAATGTTGCATTGAGGGACTGACAAAGCTAATAAGCCACAATGCAACCTTTCAGCAAAATGGCTTATCATGAGTCAGATGGTGTTTGGGCCCAACCTTGTCACTAACATAATATAAATACACCCAATATGTACAATAACATATTTTAATTTGCCATAAATCTGTGAGTATTTGAAATGAGCAATATGCCTGAATGAGTGACAAACATCTAATGCTCACTTGTCTTCCTTGATTATAGTTTGCTAAAAAATTACCAGTCAAGATATAATTATAGTATTGTTATGAATATTTGATGGTTTAATTTTGTTGATACAAGGAAATAAATGTTGCTCTTAATGTAAAATTATTACACAGTATGAGCAATATTTCTCAGCCACTATCTAGCATCCTGCATTATAAAATTGAAGTGTTCTGTCATTTTCTTCAAAACATAACCAACGATGATGAATAGCAGTGTTGTTATTATGGCAGAATATCTTTATGTGTATTCATTTGGCTGATATTTACATCATATTTTTGCACTTCGATGCCAGTCTACCAACCTGTCCTAGAGTCAACTCATGTGTTTATATGCATGCATGAACCCTCAATTTATCAAATTCAAATCAATGTCATGCTAAATAAGACCACTGATCAGTTTGATGGATCAACAATCAGATGAACTCTAATCAGTGCCAACAAAACTTCCATCAATAGTCACCAAGATATCATATGACTATATGATGCTTCTTAGCCATCTTCCAAAAAGAACTTTGAGTCATTCCTTAAGCTGAATTCATACGTACAAAGAAATGCCTTGCATTTCCAATAATTTTTATCGCATACGGTAAAGCAAATTTTTTCACACTTACAGTACAAACGGACTGCAGCAGGCCACAAAAAGTAAATGCAATTTCAGCTTTTCTCAACTCGGTTTGCATTGTCATAAGTGGTATTGCATTTGTAACTTCTGATATTGATCTATCGGGACTGCTGAAAACTCCCGTCTACACATGCTCGGTGAATTTGAGTCGAGTCTGAATTCAGCTTTAGTTAGATTTCAGCTAAGACTGTATTACAGAATAAATCCAAATATTTATCCTTTAATCCTCTCCTCAGACGATTATGTGCTAGTAAATAATAAACATGCTTACACGAATATTAAACAAACAGACTGAATCCTTCAAACTTGCAACATTTACCACCATATTCAGAGAAGAGTGAAATGGTAATTACAGCACCAGGGATTTGAAGGATTCAGTCTATTAGACAGTTGGTTTGCAAGGGAGTTATAGCCGAGAGCGAGCATTAATTGTGTACATCTGTGACATTTGTCCTGGTAAAAACAAATGTTGCCTTTCAAGACTATATCGAGAAAATACTGGATTTGGGTAATTTTGATTAATTTTTGCAAATTTCCAATGCGAGTTGAGTCAACAACAAGACAACACACAGCTCATTATGTCACAAAGTTCCTTCTTGCAAAA
>JXSR01S034302.1:8562-24334 GCA_000969725.1 Ophiothrix spiculata
AGCCGACCGGCTGCAGGCCGGGCGGCGATACCGTATGGTGGTATATGTGTCGGAAAACCCCGAGGTAGCCTCGCGACCGTTCTCGCGGAAGCAGCCTCGCGACAGCAGGCCCGCGGCTATCCCCGAGGTAGCCTCGCGACCGTTCCCCCGGCTGCAGCCCCGCGACAGCAGCCCCGCGGCTGTGCCCGCGGTAGGGCTCGTGGCGTTGGTTTGTTGTTCTTTTTGCTTTGAAAATATCGATCAATCTTGGTGGTGGCCACTCCTTAAACACGCCCCAAAACATGCTTACAACCAATCAGAAGTGATCTTACTTAATTTTTAGCATCTACCCAGGCATGGTTACACCCTCGAGTTGTGGGAAGACTGCATCAGAAGAATCCCTGAGTCTCTGAGAAGAATCTATGATTACATACAAAGTTAGCCCAGCGCAAGTACTGGTAGGTAGCCCAGTCTACTATTTCCATGAGTGATCGTACAAACGACGGATCAGTGATTTGGCAATGACTGGTAAGTAATAAGTAGGCTTACATTTTAAGCTTCCCAATACCCGGTCCCAATACTCACTCACTGTTCAAAATCACCATCACCACCTAATTACAGTACTCAAATTATCCATCTTGCATGAACAAATGATGAATGTATTGATATCGAGACATGCATGTACTTTGGGCTGAAGTGGTTGTGGTTATAATATTTACGGTTTTTTTTATTGCATTCTTAACAGGTTGTCCCAGTTGGCATTGGCATATATATTTAGTCACAACAAGTTATTTTTTTTCTGGTTATTTTCTATTGGTTGACTTTTTATATTTTCCTTATTACATCTGCTTACTTTCAGTTTTAAACTCAGTGGATTGCCAACCTAACCCCATTTTGGGCCAAATCCAAGTATTGCCAATAATTCTGAGCCAAAATTTCCCTGCAAGATATGTCCTGGAGGGGGGCTTTGGGTGCTGAAGCCCCCGCACTTTGTTAAAAATCATGCAAAATCAGCCGATTTTTTATGTTTTTAAGCTTCAAGCCCCCCGCAAAATACTTAAAGCCCCTCTTAGCCCCCCACAGGAAAATAACCTGGACAAGCCGGTGTATGTGATGAGGCTTGTTTGTGGGGTCAAAGTTGACAAAGAGCAATATCATTGTGATGGGTGTGATGAAAGGTGTCTCGTCAAATGTCTGAACATGGCATGGGAACCAAGGCCTTTGAGGCATTGGAGCTGCATAGTAGTGTTTTGTGGATATGCTGCCACTGTGGCATCAGGGGCGTAACCAGCTTTGACCGTCCGGGGGGGGCAAGACTCTAGAGGCTTCCCGATTTTTGTACTTTTTGAGAAAAAAAATTAACGCGTGCGTAGCGCGCGGGCAAAAATATTTGGACAAATTTGTTTGTTTTAGCTAAAAAACGCCTATTTTTGGATGAAATAATAGTTTCTTTCCCTTTTCTTTTCCTCCCTTTTCTCGTTTCCTTCCCCTTTTCCCTCTTCTTTCCCCCTCTTCTTCTCTCTTCTTTTTTTCTCTTCTTCCTCCCTTTCTTCCCTTCCCATTTTTTTGCTCTCCTTCCCGATTTTCCGAGCTTCCCCCCCCCCGGACACCCTACTGGTTACGCCCCTGTGTGGCATGCCTAACTTTGCCTCCAGTCTTTTCTCCCATCCGTCAATTGACCTTTCAAACAGTCTCTCTAGTTTCAGCACATTCGACGAGAGTGCAATATGATCATCGCTAAATTGCCACTTCATCACCGCAGCATGTTTTGAATGCTAAGTATAGAAACCACCCAAGAGTGGAAAATGGACACACACAAGATTTTATTGTTATTGATATTGGAAACACACATGAACTAAATAGAGACAATGAGAATAAATCAAAAGTTGGCAAACAAACAAACAAATCAGTCCCAGCCATACAAACCCTTAAAGGGGGAAAGTACGGTCAGATTTTAAGTGCATACTGAAAAATGTTTTTTGTGGTTTTTATAGGCCTAACTCAAAATTTTATTGGCTTCAAGTTGCTTTTTACCCCATTAAAATCTGACATTCCGTTTTCAAGTTATAAACAAACTTAGTCGTTTGACCTTAAACTGGGTGTCAAAGGTCAAATTTTCAACTTTGTCTGATTTCAAAGGTTGAAGTGTCAAATTGTACATCTTGGACTAGTGATGAAAAGTGTCAATGGTGACCCTGTCATCCGACCTTTCCGTAGGGGTCAAATTTTCAATTTTGTCCGATTTCAGTGATTAAGGTGTCAAATTGTACGTCTTGGACCAGAGATCAAAAGTGTCAATGATGACCCCGTCATCCGACCTTTCTCGTGGTTCAAATTTTCAACTTTGTCCGACTTCAGCGATTAAGGTGTCAAATTGCTTCTATACTCGCAAGAGTCCAGCCAATACAAGCGTTGAAGTTGAATTGTTCGTCTTGGACCAGCGATCAAAAGTGTCAATGGTGACCCCATTGTCCGACCTTTCCGTTGGGGTCAAATTTCAACTTTGTCCAATTTCAACGATTAAGGTGTCAAATTGTTCGCCTTGGACCAGAGATCAAAAGTGTCAATGGTGACCCGTTGTCCGACCTTTCCATTGGGGTCATTTTCAACTTTGTCCGATTTCAAAGATTAAGTTGCAAATTGTGTGTCTTGGACCAGCAATTGAAAGTGCCAATGGTGACCCCATTGTATGACCTTTCCCTTGGGATCCACCCCACAACTGAATGATTAAGTAGGCGGTTGATACGCAGGCGAGACTACTGGTTCGCGAACCATCTTGTTTGATATATGGTGTTTTCATATGTGCTGATCACATTTCTGAAAATCAAGTTGGTAAAATCAAAATGAATCCGACAAAAACACTTGTAATTAAAGAACGGCACTATTTTTTTTCTCTTTTTCAAGTATGTTTTGGTCCTTATATAGTTCTTAAAGAAAAACATCATAAAAAATATGGTCACCAACTTACTTTTTGAGATATCAAGCAAATTTAAGCAAAAAATTGGCATTTTTAGCAATGAGTAACACCTTATATTTAGCAATGTGCGCTTTGAGCCCTGCATCATCACGAGTAACACGCATGGTCTTATGCGTGAATATAAAAATGACGTATGTGTAAGATCGCGTTATATTAAAGAGCAAGATACAATACGCCAGAAAGAATGCTAAAAGACCGGGATAAATACTTTGAAATTGTGTCCAACACCGCTGATACCAGCTCACTCGTGTACGACACCGCATCTGTGCTAAGCCACCTTAAGTTTCAAATTTCAGCCAAATCGGTCAAATCGTTTGGATTTTACAGGCAGGCAAGTTTGTATTTCAGATCCTCCTATACATTTATGTGTCAAATTAATTATGGTTACCATAATTAGTTGAGGCAATTGGACTTGGTCCGATTGCTTCAACATTTTTTCAAACTTTTTGAGATTTTGGTACCAAAATATTGGTCATATTTTTCTCATAAACCATGTGAAATTTCACGGCTCAGCTATGTACGTTTTGGAGATATGTATGAAAATGTGTCTAATTATGGTTTACCCATAATTAATTTCAACGTAACGTATAGGCAGCAACGTACAGGCAGCTTTGAAACACAAAACTGCCCATAAATCCAAAAAGGTTTGACTGATTCACCTGAAATTTGAAACTTACACCAAATTGATTATCTTTCATATGACATTAAAAACTAAATTTAGAAAAATCGGACGAAGCTCCTCTAGGTAGATACCGGTACTCATTAATATTATTAACAATATTTATAAGTGACTGTTTGGACTATAAGGCTAAAAAAAAAGGGTTGTCTCAGAAACCATTTGCAAAAACGCTATGCGATTTTTTATTTTTTGTAGAAAAATAGCTATGCGGTATGTGTGATTCTTTTTTTTTTTTAATGTTCTAAAATTTCGATCGCCCAACTTACGTGTGTGAAGTCACCGCCACCGTCACTCAACACATTTGTGGTAGACGAAAACACAAAACAAAAAAGTTTTAAAGATAAATAAATCTTGCTTGAATTTAGAATAAAATTACTAAAAATCGCAATGATTCGCATTGATACATTCACATCGGGTACCAATTAAAAAAAAAAAAAAAGCTGCCGCGAATCATTTAGCTTCAGTCGCCATAGACATAAAGAAACTAGGACGATGGTCGATCGCTGGATTACTATCGAGTGAAAAAAAAAAAGAGGGTCAGCTCGTAGGCCTACACGCTAAATCCACTTTCACATAGCAATGCGCTCGGGTTTCTGAGACAAACCTTTTTTTTTTTGGCGTTAACATGTTGGTTAAAACAAACCCTATTTGAACACCACTGAAATTTATTTGTTTTGTAGGTTTTACAGCAACTAACTGACACCATGGTTGAAAGAGTCAGACCACGTGCTCAGAATATTGATCAGTTTCTGAACTACGTCAACAATACTGTCAGGGATGTTGAGAGGCAAGTGAGGCAAAGTACAGAGCCAGAAGTGATTGATGGGGCTATTTTTAGAATTGACACCATGATAGTTAATTTGCACCGGGTGCAATTTGAAATCAACAATGATGAGACCTTCAATGGATTACTGGACAGACTCAATGTAAGTTACCTGCATTGAAAAATATAATGGAGAAATTTCAAAATCTTATTTCCATATGATTTTCACAAGTTTGTTATAGGCCTATAATAGATGACCAATCATTGAAAGTCAATGTTATGTTACCTGTATCATTTTTTTAAACGATGAGACTATTTTTGATCAAAATCATTTCTTTTGACCTGTTAATTGCAAAATTTCTCCTGAGTCCTGATAAACGGAATATTTTTTTTTGCAAACTGCATTAAAGGTGCAATTCATGATTTTGATATGGCCTGTTTTCTAGCTAAATGAAAAGAAGAGTACAACATAAATATACTCTGAAAATTTCACTTGATTCCGACCTTCCGTTTCCAAGTTACAAGCTTTTCAGCATTTTGAACATCCTCATAGACTACTGTGTTGTAATTACTGTCGGGGCCCCGACAATAATCAGAAAATGACACATTTTCTTGATTTTCTCAAAAATGCAAGCACGTATGAAAGAATGGTTTGGGGATCGTAACATATACCAGTTGAGGATTCTTATAAGCCAAAAAACTCAAGTTTGATAGAGGTGACCTTGAGGGTGAAAAGTGAATCATGAATTGCCCCTTTAATTTGATGAAAATGTCTGTCACTTAATGATGACAATTTAATTTTATGCACATAAATTGCAAAGACAGGACAAAAATCTGAAACCACAATCCCAAATTGTGTTGAAAATCTCTGCAAAAATCGAATTGTCTCTAAAATCCTTGAGTCTACTTCTTGTCAGCTCACAATTTTAAATAGTGTTTTTAGTGCCATAAAAAGCATATCACTTATGATGATTTAAATATCGGGATGTCAATCGGGATATTTTTGCTACTCACGAGGTGTCCTGATTCCGGGGTCCTGATTAAGCGGCAAACTGTACCAGTATGTTTTGTGTTTATAGAAAAACACATTTCAGTACATGTAGGGGAGAGTGGGGTAAATGAGGCCCCGGGGTAAATGAGGCCACCACTTCCGCGCTATTTTTGGCGCTTTCCAGGAAGACAGGGTTAAAAACTAGTGTGTGCACAGTGTTTTGCGCATTAGGCGCAAATATTACGCTTAGATACCACGCTTGGTTTTGTCAAATTTTCCCGCCTTTGACCAACAACAGGAGGAGGTGGTTATGCCCCATCACTCAATAGCTATGTCATGTGACCTTTCGCCAGTATTGTCATTGACGTACTTGTGGGAGATAAAGTAGTTCTCAACAAAAACTGTCAAAATAAAAGTGTACAATGGAGTTGATTGCCCAACTCCAACGGATTTAGTATCAACAAACATTAGTTTACAATATGTGACCTAAACAGAACATTTGGTGTAACTTTCATTTTAACATCGAGGTCAATGGGCGGATTGATTTTACTCGATATCAATGCCATCCCCCCCTGACCAACAACTGATTCTGTAACGCCGCCACCTGTTGGTGAATAAATAACACCGCAATAGTCTTTAAGAATGTCTTCATTTATGTAGTTTACTTTATTAGTTTTCCAAGTCATGATAAAAACAATTTTTATGGATTGTGAGGCTCCTACCTCCCTTAATTGTAATCTTGCATCCCCAGCACACATTTGATTTTCATTGTGCCAGGTTAGGGGGCATGAGACAACTTTAAAATTATATAATTTTTATATTGTCAAAATGTTAAAACTGATTTTTTTTTTTCAGATTTGTTCTTCTCTTTTTTCCCCATAAAATTGCTAATTATCCCAGTATTGCATCATACCGTACTTTGCTTTGAAAATCCAAAAGATGATCAGTCCCTAAGGCCAAAAAAATAAATATTTGGTTGCCCTCCACAGCATTTTTTAGAGATGGTCGGTCGGTCGTTTTTTGTTTTTTTTCTTTTTTTAATTTTTTCAATACTCCTCCACGGACCGCTAAGTCGATCAGCCGCTTCAGCCTTCACAACTTCCCCCGCAACATCCTAATCAAAATAATCAAATACCTCTTGTAGTGATTCGAGACATAATAAACATTTTTAGGGTTTAATATCGAAAAAAAGCGAAATATAACATTGGGTTTTTTTTGTAGTTTTCGGTAAGTTTTGCATATTTTTGAGGAAAAAAAATTCAATTAAAAAAAAGTTTGGGTCGGACTGAAAAATAGGGTTGGTCGGTGGAGGGCAACCAAACAATTTTTTTTGCCTAATGAGGAGACCAGACTTAACATTCAAGCTAGTATTCCGTATGACCATGATGTCAACATTTTATCATTGAGTATCACTAGAATAATTTACTTTATTAATTTACAAATTTTTGCATGTTTTATGTGCGCAAACTTAAATAGCGCTGTTACAACAGCAATATCATATCACTATCTACACTACTGGTACCTTGGAAAAATACATATATACCCATGATTGTTATATTGATCCTTAGTTTTGAAAGTTGTGTATTTCTCATCCAATTTTTTGTCATTTTAAAGGCACATTCAAGACATCAAAAGTGTTGAACATATCCGTTTTTATTATAATTTTCTAAATGGTTGTTTATAATATGAAACTTGCAGGGTTTTATGAATGTTTTACAAACACTCCAACCTCAAGATGTAGTGCAAGACCAGAGTATTTACGAAGTGCCACAAGAGAGGAGTGGTTCAGCCGGTAGACCACGCTACATGATAACTAAACTCCAGCTAGAGTATTTTCTTGGTCTTGGTTTTCCTGTAACTGAAATAGCAGAAATTTTAGGAGTCCACAGAAGCACCATCCATGACAGATTAAAGTAAGTACTAATGAGGTCCCGGGTTCGAGTCCCGCGCCCGGCGCTTTATGTGCATTTGGTTTTAAGTCCATGCTCGCTTCCGCAGGTTTTTCTCCGGGTGCTCCGGTCTTCCTCCTGCTTTCAAAACTGAATTTAAAAAACATCTTGGAGCCCTGTTTAAAAAGATAAGCTTCTTTCAGCTTACTTGGTACCAAGTACCAAGTTGGGTTTCCTTGATGAAAGCCTAAACAAGGTGATTTTGACATTTTTCAAAAATTTGCAACAAATTGAATGGAAAAGGGGGGATCATGTGGTGTACATGTAGGTTCTCTGAAAATCAGGGCAATGGATGAGTCACCATAAAAAAGAGGAATATAAAGTTGAATAATAAGGGGTCACTGGGTGACAGCTCAGTGAAAAGGGGACTCATTGGGTGAGAGTGGAGCCAAAAAAAGGGAGTCTATTGACAGGAGCATGACGCTTGCCAATATATGGAAGTGCCCCTCCCCAGATTTTGTTACATAAGGGTCCGTTTGTTGTGTCATCTGGAAGATGGCACCTGAGGATTATTTGGTAGTGTTTGTGGCCATTGGTTGGTTGTGTGTGTGTGGGGGGGGGGGGTGTGTGTGTGTGTGGTCATTGCTAACCCTCTCCTGAAAATTGGGTGTGTATCTAGGCTGTATAATATGTCAGCGGTTTTTGTCTTCTCTCTTTGGGCAAGAAACTTTACTCTTCTTCTCTGTTGTTCAGAAGTCATGTTAAGCTGTTTCATGTTGGTCCCCTGTACGAATAGACTCATTCATGGGGTATTCGTGTCTTGCAAGTACATAATTGATTGATTAAAAGTAGGCCCACCCATATTCCTTCTTGATTGAAAATACACAATGCATGGACTGTGTGGCGTGTGTTGATGTTTAAGCACATGCGTAATTGTCATATCCATATTTTAAGCAAGGTAAAGTAGTGTTTTGCTTTTCATGTAAATTTAAACCTGTTTGTTTATTTTTTAGCAAATATGACTAAACTTGTATATATCCTAATAAAGATAAACAATCAGAGGCAAAGCAAAACTAACTTTACCAGGGACTTCCATTTGAACTTGCAGGGCTCTATTAAAAGCTCTCCTGAAATTCTTTAGGGGAGCAATTAGGGATTTATCTGGAAATTTAGATGTAAATACCATCATGCAAAACGCTCTATCAATTGAAGTCTCATAAAGCATTTGAGGGAGCAGGATGGCTCAACAGAGCTCAATCTCCACAAATGGAAGTACCTGTTTTAAATATATTATGTTCAAAGGACATTGTGAAATAAAATTTGAAGATCTAAAAGCTTTGAAACATCAGCTGCTGGACAAGACCAAAATGGTACAAAATTGTGGTCTTGGTGCTATGACACATAATGTGACGGTTGCGCAATTTTAATCATGTATAAACTAGGATAATTAATTTGCATTTATTTTGCTTGAGAAATGTGGCAATAACTTGCACTGGTTTTTGACACGTGTCCATTGCATGCAGGCCTCAGATGCATCAAACTTAATGAGTGTACATTGATTTTGTTAAATTTCTCTTGCAAAGTAAATGGACATTTATCAACCTATAATTACCTAAGTTTATTGATATCTGTAACAAAATGTTGGATGGTTCCAATGACTAGTATTTAAGTAGTTTGTGATGTATGTTTTCATTGATCAGGGCATATGGTCTAAGTCAAGGAAGTACCTACACTACCATCTCTGATCAGGATCTGGATCGTGAGGTTGAAGAAATTGTTCGTCACAATCGCAACATTGGATACAGGTAGGTTTAATATCTGAAAGGTTTTTTTATTTCTGATTCATATAGGCCCTTCTCTTATAATAAGGCTGGTGTACACCTTCAACTACTAGTAGCATAATAACTCTCAAACTAATTGCATATACCATATTCATGTAAAAAGTACTTATAGAAGTGGATTTTATCCTGAACATATTGTTGATATCGGTTTTTGACCAAAAATGTCTATTTTGGCAAAGATGCCACCTGACCGATGTAGACATACACAGGAAAATTTCTCCTTAAAGTCAAAAAATAATGGATGTCAATTGTTTTTGGAAATTATAAGTGATCACAAGACTCAGTCGGGTCTTTTCAATTTATTATCATAAAACCATTAACCAGTTCTACTACCACAACAAAATACTCCAGGTTGCACTATGTTTTTTACCAAAACTTTCTACACAATTCGTGGAGTGATTTAGTGTTGTGCGGTGGTATGAACAATTTTAAAAAGTTGCACTGGTCGACTGGAGAATTTAAGAATTTACAAGGTTATCTGAATTTTTGAAGACAAAATAGCAGATGAAAAAAATTGATATTTTTAACAAACATTGACAAATGTAACAATTTATACATTTCAAAATATTGTTAACACATCTATATGATAAGATAAAATGTACAGTTTATTTCACTGTTTTGTATTGGCATTTCTAATTGTTTTTTATTGGTTTACTATTGTATTTTGAACAGCCATGGAACTAAACTTTAGTAGTTTGATTACTCAATAAAAAGACATTTGGGAAATACACTTTTGCATTACCCGGTACTAAATATTAAGTTGTGATTTTAATATTATTAATTGTTATATACTATTCATATGCGACTGACGATTAGCATTTATTAGTAAACTCTTTATATCCTAGACACTTGAATTAATTCAAGTTGTCTCTTAGGTTTAACTTAGATGGGAATAAGATCTCCATTTAAGTCAAATTACATGGAACTAATGCTTTGCTTACAAAGTATAGTGTTGTGCAGGTCAAACTAGTAGAAGGCACAACGCTAGAGCTTAATTTCCAAGTTTTACAAGCGCAAGACAGATTGCAGTTGTACTGAATGATAAATTGAACCGTTACACTGTAGAATTTTATTACCAAATTGATGTATCATATTGTGCAAAATGTGTTATACATTTTACCGTACTACAACCTAATAAGTTTGGCGCAGCGGGTATTTGGTTTAAGTCCCTACTCACTTCCGCAGGTTTTTCTCCGGGTTCACCGGTCTTCCTCCTGCATTCAAAACTGAGTTTAAAAAACATATGGAGCCCTGTAATAGATAAACTTCCTTTACCTTACTTATTTTCAAATAACATAACATAACATGCAAAATTTATATAGCGCCAATTCCAATGAGATCATAGCGCATACACATGAAATATATATACAGACACAAAAAGCATGAAAGTTACTGAGGATATAAATAAGTCTTTAGACCCTGTTTGAAACTATCGATCTTGATAGATTCACGAACATGACGAGGAATATTGTTCCAGAGAGAAGGCTCTGCGACAGCAAAGGATTTGTCCCCAACACATTTTTTGGTAGATGGTACGACAAGATGAGTTGGATCTGCAGATGAGCGAGTAATTGGTCCGTGTGATGGCATACCTTTGATTGTTATCAAGTGAGGCAGATATTGTGGAGCCAGACCATTTATAACTTTATACACGTAGACACAGAGTTTGAAACAGATACGTTCACAAATTGGAAGCCAATGCAAAGAGTCAAGTGATGGAGCCGGGCTATCGAATTTTGAGGCAAAGAAGATGAGCTTAGCAGCTTTGTTCTGAATTGATTGGAGGCGATTGAGTTCCTGTGATGCAGCTCCATAGAGGAGGGTGTTGCCATAATACAGTCAGGACAGAATAAGTGCACGGACGACTTGGTGTCTTGCATCATGATCGAGATAGCGACGTAATCTCTTGATATTACGAAGCTGGTAATGAGCAGAAGAGACGATGGAACTGACATGTTTAGTCATGGTCATGTTCGTGTCAAACATAACACCGAGGTTACGGACATGGCTAGATGGTGATATCACGCTATCTCCTATATGTAGCAGTATTGTAGGAAGTTTCTGAACACCATGATAACTACCAGCTATGAAAAATTCAGTTTTGTTATTGTTAAGCATGAGTTTGATTAAATTCATCTAGTTTTTAAGATCTGTAATGCAGAGTTCCAGCTTTCGCAGGGCCTCCTCAGCAGCATTTGGATTATTTGGATTGAAAGAGATGTAAAGTTGTACATCATCGGCGTATACATGAAAGCACCAATTGCAAGTTGGGTTTCCTTGGCAAAAGCCTAAACAAGATGATTTGTTTTGTTTTTTAATACAATATTTAGTTTATTTATAAAGACACATAATTTTGCATTATAAATGCTTTTCTTTCTTAAGATAACACTCACTGAGCTGTCATATTCTTTTAAACAGAAGTTTTTACTTATTTTAGGACCAGTATATGCCAAGCTAATCACTTGCTTATTTACACTGTTGATGATGTAATTGGAGTTTAATGTTGTGTGAAACATGAAATTTCTTTTTTGATTAACCCTATAAGAACAAATTAAATCTCACTTTGAAAAATCACAAAAATGCGCTAAGTTCAGGTACATCACAGAAGGGTGTTATATGCATGGACCAAATCGCTGGCCATGTAGCGCCTCTGCGGTGGTCTGCTACAGATATCACTTGCTTGGGAAACGGGAGGTCCCTGGTTCGAATCCTAGCGAAAAAACGCATTTTTCACCACACTTTACTTTTCGACGAGAAACAAGAAAATTTAAATGATCAGTTATGGATAAATGTTCATAGTGTTACATCATGTGGTGTAGGCTTATGCATCGACCTTAATTAGATGTTGGAAAATACAGTCCTTGAGTGACTGCCTACTGTGTGAATGTGACTCTTTGTTTGACCAGAATTTAGCTACATGTCCAAAAAACTGGTCCCTTATTTCAATATATGTACCGTTTCTTTTTGTTTTCCTTTTTTAATTTCAAAAATTGGATAAATGAAAACAAGCAAATATTGTGAATTTTTATCCATGCAATTTAGATACACAAAGAGTGTGATTATGTTCCGGTTTATAACCTTTTTTTGCAAAGACTTCGACGCCACTGGATGGTAAAATCAGACATTGTTTGACACTCTCTGTTAACATGGGTGTATTAGCTAGTTATGTACCAAGTGACCACCTTGAAGAAAGACCAAAAACTAGGCTATAATTTTTGGAAATGTAAAAGAAGTCTCAATCATGTTATTTAATGTCTGCATAACAACACCAAATTATCACCATTATAAACATTATTTTTTCAGAATTGTTCGTTCAAGGCTTGATGCCAATGGTATAAAGGTACCATATCATCGAGTGCGTCAGTCATTACTAAGAGTAGACATAGCAGCAGTTGCACTGAGGTTTGGTAACACTGTTCAAAGAAGAGCGTACAGAGTAGCTTCCCCTAATTCACTATGGCATTTTGATGGAAATCATAAACTTATAAGGTAATTGTGCACATTTGTCTGTAAAAAGTTGAGGTGGGTCCATAAAATATGAAAATAGTACCTTGACTCACCACCATCTTGTTTTTGCATGTAGATTATAGGCTCTACTTATTGTACCATCAGTTTTGGTCGGAAAATGATTGCTATGCAAATTGTGCAAATTTTCACTTGACAAATGGAACATTTGAAGTGTGCATTTTATTTTACTCTTGTGTACGAATCTCCAACAGCCTGTTCTGTATCATCTGTTATGGGCATATGGTTCGTTTCCAACAGTCCCAGATGATGGCCATCAGGTATGATTCTCATTTTATAAACGTTTAGTGGGTATCACTCACAAATCCAATGGTGTATTAAAAAGCAGTTTATGGTCAGATTATGCATCTTATGCATTGCGTCACAAGTTGAGGTATAGTAAATGGGTGGAGGTGTTACAGTTTACTCAGGAGTATTTTTACCATAATTTCAGATAGGTGTGGTCAATTGATTTGGTTTATGGACCATAACCTTGACAATTTATCAGGCTATAAGTCACCACTGTTTCATCATCGAATATTTATTACTTTTTGAAATAATTGCACTTGAATGAATAAGTAGGGGTGCGAGGATGCAACAGCATGGATGCACCAGTGAAAGCATGTATTATACACAAGTGGCGGCACCAGCATCTCATTTCAGGGAGGGGGGGGCAAGACAAATTTCTGGGTGGCAAAAAATTATCGTGCGGTTGCAAAAATTTAGGCTGTCAAATGTAATGCGCGCGTAGCGCACACATTTTTTTGTTGACAAATTTGTTTATATTGACTAAAAAATGCCTAATTTTGACTAAAATAATGATATTTTATAGTGAAATACGCGCGAAGCGCGCAACATTTGTACGTTTTATGTCAAAATGATCAATAAAAAGGGGTAATTGAGAGAAATTTGCGCCTAAAAGCTTCTGAATTTTTTTCTGTTCAACAATATTGATATATTTGAAAAATATGCAATCTCAGCTAAATATTAACCCCGAATTTAACATCAAAACCACTACCATTATGAATATTTTACACCAGCCATTTTAAAATTGTATCTCAGTTTTCATTTCTCACATTTTGGGTATACCCGCAGTACAACAATTGATAGATGATCAATGTTTTTTCATATTGCGTAGAGTACAGAGGTGCTGTTGTTTAGCTTGCTGATCTATTTTTTTTTCAGCTTATAAGTTCTCCAAAAAATGTGCAGTTATTTAAACTCCTTTTTTATGTGCAGAAGAAAGTATACAGTGCATGCCAATAAAAACTTAAGATTTTTTGTGATTTTTTTCTGAGAGAATTAGGCTACATGTAACAAAAACAATTATCAAATGTTATTGTACATAAATCTCAGCTTCAAGCAGCTTTTTGTTTCGTAAAATTTGAACATTTAATTCTAAAGTTATTACAAGTTCTTTGATGCCCTTGAAAATTGGATTGGTCTGATATCATGATATCAGTTCCATGATCAATAACCAAAAATAGTTGGCAATCAAAACATTTAAAGACAAGTTACTAAAACGTCTGTCACTTATTTTCATTTTTATAGTGTTATATCAAAAGCTCATTGAAAGGATGTCAGAATAACCTTTACAATTGAAGGGGTAGGCGCAATATAGTGCTAACCCACACCTATTTTTCGACCACCTTTGTTCTGGTTTTGAAACAAATGCATTTAAAACAAGTTATTACATCATTTTTCAATTATTTTTGGGCAAAACATCTCTGGTTGAGTTTAATTATCACCATAATGTATACTATTTTCAGTAATATCATTGTATTGCTAAGATTTAGCAGTTCAAAAGTCTAAGTGTGGCCTAAAAATCAGACTCTTTGGCTTAGCACTATATTGCCCCTGAATTTTATTCAGCGCCGTAAATCATTTAGAAACACTAATTTCTTTTCTAGAATCACTGAATTCATAATCCTTGCATCAAGTACTCTTAGATCTAGCATTTTGAAAAAGAAAAAACGTTGGCATCTAGTGTTTCTAAAAACTTAGAAATTGTAATGTGCAAGACATCGGGGCAATAGAGTGCTAACCCTCAATTTTATTTATAAGTGACTGCTTGTTTTATTGAAATCACATGGGACTCCAAAATTTGTCAAAATATTTGTATTCGTCCATGTACTTGATCATAATAAACTTTTCGAAAACTATTTTTCATCTTTATTGTCAGAAAATCATTCAAATCAAAACCAGTAACTTGTGAAAAATGAGGGTTAGCACTATATTGCACCCACCCCTTCAATTGTAAGAAATAATAATTCCATTTGGTTCTCTCCAAAATTTCATGTTCAAAATTTTCCCAAACCGGAATGTTTAAGTCCGTTTCTGAATGTCTGACATGTAGACCTTGATATTAAATTTTATCTTGATACGCAATATCATTTTCCCTCAAAATTACAATTGCAGCTTCTGCCTCTGAGTCTTGCACTTTATCTAAATATTCATTTTTATAATAAGAGATTAATATGAAGCTGTTATTTATTGTTTTATTTTAGAGCTGACACTGACTGAATTACCACAACTAAAACCAGGAAAATTGTCTCTGCTAGAAATTTTGTAGTTGCTTAATAATTGCTCATAATTCTTTCTTCAAATTGATCACCTGATTTCTTTTCAATGAAAATAATTGACCAATAATACTACTTTGAGCCACTAATATTATTGTAAAATTGGTTTAATGGGTTTTAAGGGGGCTAATGTCCGGGAAGCATATCAACCTAGGTTAACACTTAAGTGGTCAAGGTCTACCACATGCCCGTTATGCATTTATCAATTACTTCCCCGGCCCTAGGGGACCCGGGATAGTGCGGGAACATAGCGGGGTAAGTACAGATTTTCATTGCCCCGCATGCCGGGAAGTTAGCCGAGACTTAGCCGGGGATGTACAACAGACTGTCCCCGCTATGCCGGGTGTGTAGCGGGAGATTTAGCCGAGGTGTACAGATGATTTTTCCCCGCACTGCCGGGACATAACAGCTCTTAGCGGGGACTTTAACTGGGATGTCACATCACACAAAATATTAAGCACCATCCATTTCATCAGTTGCAGCATATTTGCTTTTTGATTTTTACTAAAATACCAAGTGTCAGTGGCGTAGCCAGGCCTTTCTCCAAGGGTGGGCAAACCACCTAAGATT
>JXSR01S034302.1:26039-40911 GCA_000969725.1 Ophiothrix spiculata
TACAAATTGACAAACCCAGTACCAAAATGTATCTAAACGTATTGGTGTTATATGTAGAGTTAAGAAATATCTTCCTTGTAACACAGTGCACTTATTTGCAAAAACTATGGTCTTCCCTCATTTTGATTATTGTAGTCCTGTATGGTCAAATTTCAGTGCAAAGCACCATAACAGCCTTTAAGTTCTGCAAAATAAACTTGCTCGCATTCTTCTTCATGCAGATATCAGGACATCAATGAATAAAGTAATGGAAGATCTAAATTGGAAAAAACTTGATGTTAGATGGAAAAATCATGTAATTATTATGACATTCAAGTGCTTACAAGAATTTGCTCCTAGTTATATGTCTTCTTATTTCACTTTTACCCATTCAGCTCATGACAAAAATACAAGAAGTCAGCATGGTAACATCCTTATTGTGCCTCCATGGTACAACTCTGCTAGAAAAAGGACTTTTAAGTATAGGGCTGCTTCCCTATGGAATAGTCTTCCTGTTGATATTCGCACAAACTTTTTGACCATGAGTTTGAATGACTTAAAAAGTGCTTTAAATACATGTATGTAAATTTTCATTTATTATTTTTCCTTGTATATATATCCATGTAAATTTGTTGCACATATTTTATAATATTCTTCATATCATATTTGTTCACATTGAACACATGTATATAAAATTGGTTACATGTTTTCTGGACCTCTTGGGAGACCAGTACTTATGTATTGAAAGAGTTTTTATCCAGAATAAAGAAAGATTAAACTTAACTACTAATCATTCATGGACACACACCCTGTTCATAAGAAATTGAAAATAGGTATCAATGGATTACATTTTCCGCTGTATCTTTAAAACTGTAAGAAATTTGGAGGTGAAATTTTTCGATTCAAAAATATCAAAAGGTGGGCTCTTTTTCTTTCATTTAGAATTTATCTAATTCTGGTTGGACCTCAGTGAATGAAAATATAACAGAGACCTAAAAGCTTTTTATTAGTGATATATGAATTAATGAGAGTTGTGTCAAATCAATAAGGTTTCTGTCGAGACTGTTTTTTCATGTTGACATGTCGCAATAGTTGACATCAAAGATTTGGTTTTTGTGTGAAAAATGAAATTGTTTGAATAAACAACAATGACCCTTTTTTGATGTTGATTTACATATATTATAGTAATGTACTGGTTCTTCCTGCTTATGACAATATGGATGATATAAAATTGATATTTTGTAACTTTTTTGTTGTGAACCGTGGTAAAAACTTTTAAAACGGTTGTAAACTTCCAGATATTTTCAAATGCTTTTTCTCAAAAAATAGCGATTCGCATGAATATTTTACAAGAAATGGAAATGATTTTATTCTATCTAGAAACAAAAAAGTATTTTCAGATCAATCTATCAAAACTTGCGGTCCTTTACTTTGGAAACATATTGATCACCATATTAAAAATTCAAAATCAATAAAACACTTCCGCAATCAACTAATATTTTGTTTGGAGCAAATTGGTTTTTGTGTAGGTTACTTGTTTTGTCGTTGTTTCTGTTTATTTAAGTGTGTTTCTTTGAGTTCAGGGTTGTGATTACCTCTGGCCTTTCTGGCCTTTTGATCACATCCTCCATATTATCTGTTTTTTTAAATGTCATTTTAATATTGCTATTGTTTTTGTATATGATTTTATGGAAAATAAAACTGTTATGAATGAATGAATGAATGTAAATGAGGAACAACTAATAAGCATTAAATTATTTATAAAACACTCTAAAGCTCAACTGCTTAATAAACAGCCATAAATTGATAAAAATTTTACTTGCCCAGTTTTGTCGACAAATGAGCTTTCATGTCGACATGTCGAGATATGCTTTATGTCGACATAAACCTTACAAATCAATGACATCAAATGGCACATCCAGGTGTGTATATCCTCCATATCTTCATATTCAGAGTAGTTGTAAATCATTTGTGATTGGTTTTGACATAGTCTTTTTACGCGCATAGATTATGAAGCCCTTTTTTTCTCCTATTTCACTTTCAGGTTTAAGTTTGTTATACATGGAGGGATAGATGGCTACAGCCGCATGGTGCTTTGGCTGAAAGTAGCTACTAACAATCGGGCACAAACTGCATTTGATGCATTTAAAGAAGCTGAACAGAAGTATGGGCTACCTTCTCGAGTTAGGTGTGATAGAGGTGTGTATAAGGTAATTTTTATTTTGTCTGAAAGGATTACTGTAATATTCTTTGATCAACAATTAAACTCTTCACATTGCTTTTTGATACAGATTACAGATCTATAGCTTAACATCTTAAGCTTAACACAGCACAACTGCAGCTGACACAGCGCATATCGCATGTGTAACTTGCGGATCGGGATTCCTCAGGGGGATACCAGGGCCTGCGGAACGCTTTTTAAAGTGAGGGGGCTCACGGAACACTTTTTAAAGTGAGGGGGCTTAGGTTTCAGCGTGGGGTCCAGGGACCCTGGTCAAAAAGTGAGGGGCTCGAGCCCCCTCTGCCCGGCCGTTCCGCGGGCCCTGGATACTTAGATTTGGTTTGGACGGGGGATGTGCGGCTGAAGGCTCAAAACCCATACCAATATTTAAGGGTCATTTTGGCTAAAATTATTAGGGAATTTTATCCAAAAATGGGTTCATGTTTAAGGGTGGGTTTAAGAATTTATCCGACAAATAACTTTCCATTTTCATTCAAAACTGCGTTTTGTTTTTCCTCTTTACCTGTACTTGGGACTGAAGGAGGAAAAAGACACAGCAGAGATGTAAGTGTAAGTCACAAAAAAAAAATCCTGAAATGCATGAAAATGCCCTCAAAAAGCACCAAACCAAACATCCATACAGGAATTTTTACACAAGACAATTCCTGAAAATAATGAAATTGATGGCACATTCACTGGAACGGCTGTAGAAGGCAAGTTTTGTGCTACATTTACGTACTGTGCTTTTGACTTGCAGTAACCTCACCTTTTAGAGAATCTTAGTTTAGCCTAAGTTGTGATCATCTGTGTGATTCTTTGTACATTGCCAAGCAGAAGTATGTTCTTGCATACGCTGTTCTGGTTCCCGGTCGGTTTTAATTATCACAAACAAGGGGAAGCCGTCGGGGAAAAGGAAATGAATTGTCGTATTGCACAGGATTTATTATATACTTGGATGAAACAGTTGATGGTTTCCAACATTTTAACCGGGCATTTTGATCCCGGATTTGCAGGAATATTTGCACCTAAGACATTGGAGGAGAATATGAACCCATGTGTAAGGCCGGAATCTAAAAATTGGGGCCCATGTTTAGGGATTTTCCAGCGTAAAACCATACCCCATGTTGAGTAATTTCTCCCAAAAAGGCGACCCATTCCAGCGGCACATCCCATATGCCTCATTTTGTGAGTATCCCCCGGGTTAGTATCCATGGTGCGCGCGTAAGTAGGATTAGCTTTGTTTGTGGATGAAGAAAAATCTGACAATTCCCACCTATTTAGTGAAAATCAAAGTATAGTGTGGCTGACTGTGTGGGAGCACACCACTTTATAACTTCGCATTTGAAACCAATGATAAAGACAATGAAAACTGGGCTTTTTCATACTCATGTGATGTATTGAAATTATACTTCCTAAGTCCCTCAGCCTATCACTGTATCAGAAATTAAGAATAAAAAGTTCACAGAGTTGGTTGAAAATTCACAATGCACTAATATATATGCAACACTTGTTGCGTTCCAGTTTGTATGGCCGGCTTTAGTGCGTATGAATGTTTCATTTTTTTTTTTTTTTTAGGGGGGGGGTGATGATTTATTAGCTTACTTTTTGGTAACACACAGAAAACCAGGAGTTTTCACTTACGAGTACGAGGAATCAACTTGCTCAGGAAAATGTGATTCCTAACTATTTTTCAATCATGAAAAGATAAATAGTTTCCACTGCCTTTGCGGGGACTCGAACCATAGATTATGGCGGGGGTTAGTCATGCATTATGAAGCGATAGATCTACCGCTGAGCTATCAAGGCAGCGTTGAGATGGTGAACTAAAATCTAAAACATAAACATAAGAATGCTGTATTTTTCTTTTATTTACATAAAAATTGCAATTTTTGCCTCATTGGAATGCTCAATTTGTAAGTAAATTATGCGAATGCGTATATCAGACAAAATGTAGATAATGTAGATACTAAAATCAGGCTATTCACAGCTCAAACAGGGCGAACTCAGAGTTATAATTCACGCCTGGTTTTTCGGGCAAAACAACGCGGGTTTGTTACATTATAATTCAAAATCAACACAACACATTTATAAAAAAATATTTGTAATTCAATAAAAAGTATCAAGCCTACAATCTGTCAAAATTTGAAAACAGGCGAATCGTTCGAACATCATAAAATTTTAAGGTTTCGGCGAAAAAGGTGTACATTTTTCGAAGTAGCTTATTGACGTAATTTTGACCTTGATAATGGACGTGAAATCACTACTAAAGTCTCATGTATAAACTAGAGACTCTATTACATATATACGCCAAAAGATGTATTATTCTGATATGTGTAAGAAGGTAAAAAGTTGCAGTAAAGATGCTGTTGGCAAAAATGGCACCCATTTAGGGACTGTAGCCTTAAATACTTAATTCTTAAACCTATTCACATTAAAGGGGCAATTCATGATCCATATTTCACCTTCAAGGTCACCTCTATCAATTTTTTTTAGTATTAAGAATCCACAAACATTTCTTTTATATGTGCTTGCGTATTGAGAAAAGTGAGAAAATGTGTCATTAACCCATGCACGTAGTGCCTGGTTTTATAGAACCATGATCTGTCTATCTAATCTATCTATCTATCTGTCTATCTAATCTATCTATCTATCTATCTATCTATCTATCTATCTATCTATCTATCTA
Organism: Ophiothrix spiculata; assembly: GCA_000969725.1. Taxonomy (NCBI): domain Eukaryota; kingdom Metazoa; phylum Echinodermata; class Ophiuroidea; order Amphilepidida; family Ophiotrichidae; genus Ophiothrix; species Ophiothrix spiculata. The sequence continues at coordinate 30,926 of JXSR01S034302.1, forward strand.
TCTATCTATCTATCTATCTATCTATCTGTCTGTCTGTCTGTCTGTCTGTCTGTCTGTCTGTTTATTATCTAGCTTGTCCAGGTAGTTATGTGATTCTTGATAATTATTGCATAATTACCGATTTGGAGGTTTTTAAGCATTTTAATTATATTTGCTTGTTGAACATTGAATAGATTTTATGAATAGAAGACTTCAATAGGATTCTGAGATTGGTGTAACATCTCGACTGATACTGTAGGTTCCTACTAGTTACCTAGGGAGCAAAACAGGTTTACTTGCAAAATCAGTCTGTTGCATGTGGACCCTGCAGGAGAGGGGTAAAAGTCATTGCAGGGGGCAAATTTGAAAAATGGTAAAATCTTGTTCAAAACCATTCTAACATATTCCTCTCATCATAACAAACCAGAAAAAGTATACTTAGACCCATTTCTGATGAATGCTTCAAGAGTTATATCCGAAAACATGACAGGTCAAACCAAGGATCATGAGATGGGCCTATGGGAGTCAAAAATTTCAGAAATGTCAGGTTTAGTTCAAAATGGTCTCAAATTTTTCATCTTGCAAAACTGTCTGTACAAAGTAATGTTTTCCAATGTCTACAATCAACCGTTGCTATGGTTTCAGGTCAATATAAAGTTTTTGTTATTTGCACCAATTTGGAAATAAAGAGTTTTTCTTGATACCATAGAAACGATTGATCGCAGACGTTGGAAAATATTACTTTATGTAGACAGTTTTGAACAAAATCGGACACTTAAAATTGTTAACTGCCATCGGCTCAACTTATAACCCCTGTAATCACCTTTCATGTCTTCGGTTATATCTCAAAAACCATTCATCAGGTATGGGTCAAAGTATACTTTTTCTGCTTCTATATGATGAGAGGAACATGTAAGAATGGTTTAAAACAATTTGACCAATTTTGAAATTTGCCCCTTGCAATGACTTTTACCGCCTCCTCCTGCAGGGTCCCATGCATGAATGATTTTGTGTCCACCCTAGAGTTGTTACCTATGGTCCATAGAACCCAAATAGATAGAACACATTAAAATAATTTTTAGTTGCAGTTTTAGCTCTAAAATGAGGTTTTGCTCCTTAGGTAAGTACTGTTGGCACAATGTCCAGGTCTCATATAACACAACCATGAAATATCAATCATATCAAGTATCAACTTTATTTCCATTAAAAACACACAAGAGTACATCAAAACACATTAAATAAAAAACAAAACTAATGGAGGAGTAGGCTGGAAGGCCAGAAAGGCCCGTAAAAAGTCTACCCCTATGAAACAGAAATTGACTTCACATGAAAACGACTACTAACAAGACAGGACAAGGACGGGCTCAAAAATCGAGAAACAAGAAAAGAGAAAATGAAATAAATTCAGAAAATTTCTTACAATGTAAAACTATGAGTACTGTTGAATTAGGTATCGTTTAAGTGTATTTCGAAAATGTTTGACATTTTGTGATTCTTTTAAAGATTTAGGGAGCGAGTTCCAAAGTATGGGGCCGCTAGAACGAATTCCTTGATCTGAGAAAGATTTTTTGTTATTTGTTATATTAAGGTCATTGACATGTCTTGTTGGGTAGTCGTGAATATCGGAGCGTTTTGTGAAATAATTCTTAAAGGCGTCAGGAAGCTCATTAACAGAATATTTGTACATGAACAGTCCTAGTTCTAAAGTATACATATCGTTAATTGTGAGAACATTGTTATCAGCAAATAATGGTCCAGTATGACTTCTGTAGTGACTCTTTGACACAGTTTTGATTGCCCACTTTTGAAGCTTAACTAGCTTATCAATATACAATTTACACGTGTTTCCCCATATGAGGATACCATAGTTGATATATGGTAGGATTAAAGTGCAATACAGTGTATGTAGAATTCAGGTTGGGATAGAGAATTTCAGTTTGTTCATGACACCAATATTGCGAGAGATAGTTTTTGAAATACAGTCAATATGATTTTTCCATGTTAGGCACTCATCAATTAACACGCCAAGAAACTTGGTATATTTTACTCTTTCAAGAATAGTATCATTCAAGACAACATTTAAATCTTTACGCACTCTAGACGAAGTCATGTGAGATGTACCTAGAATCATGAAGTTAGTTTTGCTAGCATTTACTGATAATTTGTTTGCCTTGAACCAATTACCGACTTCACTCAATTCACTATTTATAATATTAATATTATTATTGATGTTTTTATTCGAATAAGTAATAGTGGTGTCATCAGCAAACAACAGAAATCAAGAACATTTGATGTATAAGTGATGTCATTTACATAAAGTATGAACAATAGTGGGCCTAATATGGATCCCTGTGGTACACCACAAACAATTTCTTTCAAGTCAGATTCACAGTTATTATAAAAAACAAATTGAGTTCTATTACTAAGATAGCTTTTGAACCAATCAAGAACTATACCACGAAATCCATAATGCTCCAATTTGTGTAGTAAAATTTTATGATCTATAGTGTCAAACGCTTTTGATAAGTCTAAAAAAATACCAATTGTCAATTCAGTTTTTTCCACAGCACTATGAATCTTGTTTATTGAAACATGTTTAATGTCTCTTTACCCTTCTGTTACTTTAGGAGTTGAAAATGGAAGGATCGTTGAGTATATGGTAAGGAAGAGAGGTGCTGCTCACAGGGCAGCAATTGTTGGTCCAAGTGTCCACAACCAGCGCATAGAGAGATTGTGGGTGGACGTGTTTCAGGGAAGCTTGTGCGTTTTCTACGATCTATTTTCATCTATGGTAGCATCTGGAGCTTTGGACTTGACCAATGAGCTTCAGATGTTTGCCTTTCAATATACCTTTAAACCAATAATACAGAGGAGTTTGGATAGGTTTGTCCTGTCACACAATCGCCACCCTCTCACTTCTGCATCATCCATCAGCCCACAGCGGCTTTTTATGAGGGGGATGTTTGAGCAGCGCAGGCATCCAACAACAGCGGTGCGGGAATTCTGGACTGCAGCCAGTGAGGATGATGTTCAACAGCTCGGGGTTGACGATGATGGGCCTGTGCCGGAATTAGATCGCCTTACATCCGAGGTCCAGCTGGATGACATACGATGTCCTGTTCCTGATCATGTCAAACAGGAGCTTATGCGCAGCATCAACCCATGTGACATGTGCAGACATGATGCTGCTCTTACAGTTTATGGAAGTACACTGCAATTTTTAATTGATCGAGGCTATCAGTAAAGTCTACACAAATTGAATAGATGAACAAGACTTATGCTGCTTTCATAGTTATTGTCGCTTTGTAGCTCTGCTGTTTTGCAGCTTCATGTCTCTCTGAAAGTTGAATTCATTTCAACTCAAAAAATCTTGCTGTGCGACAAAATTTTGCTGATATTGATTATCTTCACAGCATGTAGCCTTGCTGCTACGACATCCGGAAGCGGCAAGGTTTTGCAAAATATATGTCACAAAGCTACAAAACCACACAAGCATGAAAGCAGACAATCATGAGTTACACAGTATGGCAAACATGACAAAATACTTTGGTTTTTGAGATATTATAAGCCCAACTTATTTTAACATAGCATTATGGTTTTAGTCACCAGAACATATGCTATGCTATGTTATTAAAGATTTTGATGAAAATTTAATTTTAAAAATCGGAGGAAGGGAGGCATGTACCGTATTCATTCCAATAACCGCCCAGGGCCCTTAAAAAACTCATTTTGCATGGGCCCTTATTTTTTAAACTAACAGGATAAATTCAGAGTAAAAACAATCCCTTGTCAAAGCAAAAATTCCCAGAAATACCACAAAACATCAATAAAATGAAAAGAAAAATAGTATGTTTGAGTTTTATCACCTCACATACATGATAAGAACTAACTAAATGCAACTTATTGGTACCAAGTTTCACCCAAAAAACTTGGGCGGGCGCTTTTTGGGGCATGAATGAATACGGTATTCCTTTCTCGCACCGCCAGGGATATGAAGATGTAATTTGAATTTAGAGGTCCTGTAAGTGTGTAACTGGTAATGGTGGTAATTCTGTGAGACTTTAAAGGGACTGGCCTAGATTCTTCCCACTGATTTTTTACCTGCATATTTTTTTACTTGAATCGATAGAACATGTTTATAGTAATATAACCTGCAAGTGGTCTTCCATGATTTTGAGGAATATTGGAGAAAATAGCAATTCTTTACCTACTTTAATTTTTGTCGCCGGCGACAAAAAGTGGTGTGAAAACAGTGTTTCTAGTTTGAAAACTGATAAAAATCTTGTTTAAACACTTGTGATGGCCAAACAAATTATTTTTGATGAAATTGTACCTCTTTTAATATGTTTTAAATTATTTCCATGGGCTATTGTTTGATCATTTATCTAGTAAATCCATCTGAGGTACAAAAGTTAGATTTAGGAAACACACCACCATCAAAGAATGATATACTGCAAATTACTTCTCTCTCAATTTGAGCCATTTTGCACTTTTTTGGATTTTGCTATACTTTTAAGCTTACTGCCGCCCCATGACAAAAGGGCATAACTGACAATTTTGTCAAAATGGAGTTATCACCACCTCTAGATAGAAAATGTCAATATCTACCCATAAGAAATATAAAATACACAAACTTTCACTCCTACATATTCCAAATTTCAGATCAAAATGTGAATTTTATGTACAAGTCAATGGGAGCCAGGCATAGTAATTGGCAATTATCTCAGAATAATCAATATGTCAGTTATGCCCTTTTGTCATGGGCGGGCAGCTTAGTTTAGAGCATTTTCATAAATATTTAATTCTAGGTGGAATCTAAACCCAACTTGACATACAAGCTATGTAAGAAAGAATCTTTGGGAGGTTTATAACCCGTCCCTTAGGTCTACACTTAAGTTTGTAACCATGAGAGCTCTCCAATTTTAATTTTTGAACTAAATCTGTTGTGTTGTCACATATTAATGTATGGCATCTTATGGAATTGTCTATTGCCAAAAGCACCTGAGAATATCACACTTGTTTTAAGATAATTTGACAAAACATGTTTATCTGTACCAGTGATGGGCAACATACAGCTCACAAGCCAATGGGGCTCTCGTACTTTTTTGTACTGCCTTTAAGGACCATAAGGAAGAAATAATAATATGTACTTTTTGACATCGGCATCTTCAAATTGGATACAAAACCTCTATTGGACACTCAAATTTAAAAATGATGTTTTTGTGACTCTGCCTAAGTTTTTCTAGATAGGTGCAGCCCTTCAAAACAAATAGCAACTCTTTTGGCATGCGGTCGTAAAAACGTTGCCTAAAACTGATCTATTCAATGCAGTGTTGGCTGATGGGACATGTCCACTATTTAAGAATGATTTGCTTCAAATATTCTAATACTTCAAACTTTCTTGTTAAAGTACTTTCATCAAAGAATCTTGCTTTTGAAATTACATCCTAAATAATCTTAACTCTTTCACTCCGGCAAGCTGCTGTGACAAGCCGTTCACAGCTGCTAGCAAAAGCGTGCACGATTTGCCGGAATTTCTACTTTGACACAATTTTTTCATATAGCTGTAAAACAAAAACTACAAGTCTAAATAGTTCGAAATTTCACCAGCAAGTAGTTGAAATAAAGAGCTATACAGGACCACCATTTTTATTAGGAAAGATAACAACCCTGATGCACTAAAATTATTGTATGCTATCATAAAATTAGGTCTTTGTGAGCCGCTCAGAGCGGCTTTCTCTGAGCAGCTTTCAAGCGAAATAGGACAGATGTTGAAAATTTTATTCCGGAGTGAAAGAGTTAAGACATCAGCAGAATTGTGATTCTTAGGCTGAAACCACCATTAAGGCCTGCTGTTCAATCGAAAATTATTGTCTATTTCCATTCGTTATGTTTACAACAAAAACTTCCGATTTCATATAACAGATGTTGAAGATGAACTACAAGTGCCAGTCAGTGCCAATCAGTATATTTGATATAGGATTTGGTTAATGACCAGTAGTGTCAATTCATAGTTCGTGTCCACACTAATTGTTCCCGATCAGACATTTGGTAATGAAATCACCAAATAAATAGACAAAGCATAGAGTATTACACTATGTCTATGTAGCTACGATGTCTATATTGGCGGTCGTGAGGTTTGGTTAGATCAGTGTTGTGAATATGGGATTGCAACTTACAGTCTGCTTTTATATAATGTAAACTTATTATATTGTTTAAAAATATTTATATTAAAATGTTTGAAAAATGATCATGTTTAATACTTGATGGCCTAGGATACTAAATCTTCTGTATGCTCAAATTAAATTCTAACTGTAGACTTATATTCAGATATTCTTTGTAAAAAGTAAATAATTTAAAAACTTAAGTGATTAATTATGTAGAATCATTCTGTTTCAATCAGAATTAGACATGTTGCAATAATGATGAATAAATGGAAACAGGAGAACAATTATAGGACCTGGCCCTGTGGGATTTGAAACAAATTTGCCATTTGAGGTACCAAAATTGTTAAATCAATGAGGGTAATATCAGTTTGGCGGAACTCACAATTCGAATACATATCCAAATTTGGATACTCCGTATCTCACATAATTCTGATACCCGTATCGGAATATGGGAAATTTTGATTAAAACAGCTCAAAAGGGATATCAGCTGAAATGAATATTCAGCTTTGCCGTGCACCATACTTGTATGTATAAAAGTCAATAACATTATCATCATTTGTCATCTAAATTCTAAGAAAGTATTAGCCAAATTATTTTGCCTTCTGTGATAAGAAGTTATTGTGAGTTCAGCCGAACTGATATAATAAGCATGTTGTTTTGTTTGTTTCACTTTATCTGAATGTGGAAGCTACTAGTATTTTCAAATATTAAGAAAATGTTGGTCTGAGTTTGTCCAAAATCAATTCTAGATCGGTGCCATAGCTCCTTAAAAAGCCTTGATCAATGTCATTCAAGCTCAAAAGGCCATTTCAGATTAAGTTTTCAAAAATTGTTTATTAGCAATGAATCATATTATAGGCCTCATATTTTGATGTGTATTTTTATTTGTATATTGTATTTATGATATATTTATGTATCTGTGTAAAAAGGACAAATAAAGATTATGTTAACAGAAAAAGTTAATGGGTGCAGATTTGATTTACCAAAGAAACTTTTTTTCATATAACTGAATCTATTTCATTTATTTGATGCATTATTTGACAAGCTAAAAGCATCCTTTTTTAAATGAAACCAAATTTGTAAGGAGAGCTTAGCAATTGGAAACAGCGTGTGACAATATGGAGTAGTATCATCTGTCAATCCTATTGATTATATTGAATAAATTATTCATTATATGTGAATGACTTTAAGGTTGCTTCTGGATAACAGTTTATTTTCCAATTATTAAAGCTCAGGATAGGATTCAAAAATTTCTAATTTATCCATCTTGGTTGTCACTTCCTCTTAAGTGATCATTTGGTAAGCAATCCAAGCTTCATCATTGTGTGATTATTAAATCTGACTTACTCATGTTAAAGGTCAACTTGAAAGTGCTTTGTCACTAAAGCAAGTTACAGCAAAATTTCATGTTAGTGAACAAGTTTATCATAACTTTAAAAAAAAAATTTAAGTGAAACAGGATGCCAGCAAGGACAAATGTGTACAGAGGTTTCACTCTAATTCACCATACAGCATTATAATCAATAAGACTGACTTGGATACTGCTCGAGTTTGTCACGCGCATTTATAACCTACCTGTTACTCCACTATAAAGCAAGCAGTTCACTGCATTTGATATGTGAACATGTGTATATGTTCATTTGCAGCTATCTTTGGAGTATATTAACCCTAACCCACTGAATCTCACAATATCCCATTCCACAAAGTTAAGAAATTGGCCTAAGTCCAGATACGTCATAGACCAGAGTTAGCTATGATCACGAAATCGCTGCCATGGCAGCGCCTACTCAGTGGCTTGACATAGTGATGACTGGACCAGGAAGCGGGGGTCCCGGGTTCGAATCCAGGGGGGAACCCGTGATTTTTGACTTGCAAATTTCCGAGGAGATGGGTTTTAAACGAAGAAGTGGTCAAAAGTGTTAGGGTTAGTAATGCGTACATATGGGTCTTTACTAACCCTAACCCCACTGAATCTCACAATATCCCATTCCACAAAGTTAAGAAATTTGCCCAAGTCCAAATACGTCATAGACCCGAGTTAGCTATGATCACGAAATCGCTGCCATGGCAGCGCCTACTCAGTGGCTTGACATAGTGATGACTGGACCGGGAAGCGGGGGTCCCGGGTTCGAATCCAGTAGGGAACTCGTGATTTTTGAATTGCAAATTTCCGAGGAGGTTTTTAAACGAATAAGTGGTCAAAATTGTTAGGGTTAATAGGCACTTCAGGAGAAAAATTATCCAACTAAAAATTCATTATATTTCTCTGTTTGCTGAAAGAGGGAACTTTCAGCTTTAAAAATCTTTTTGGAATTTTTGAAATCGGACCTTCCGTTGAGGAGATATTACAATTTTTCTGCAGTTTGATAGTGCTATTTTGGAGACCAGATGTCAAAGGTCAACTCTTTTATTTTCTTTATATTGGCATGACACCAAGATATTACAGTCTCAACAAACATTTTTGATCATATCTTTAAAAGTTTTTATTGTACAAGCTTCAAACTTTCAGAGTATGTTGCTTACATTATGTGCTTCAAGAATATAGCTTAAAATGTTGAGTTATACATCATGAAATTGCTAATTTGCATAATTAATTACTTAATTAGCTGTATTTTCCTGATTTTCCAACATGTTATCAGAAATCTAGATCACAGAACTCCACACCCATTTAATATTTTGACTTCAAACTTTCCATATAAGTTGTTGGTAGTGTTTGCTTTGAGTACTAAAAACATTTTGAAGTGCATCTGATTTGCATAATTAATGACATAATTATAAAAACTACATTATGCACTTCAGTTACCTGTTACATAATGGGTGAACGGCTGAATCCAAATAAAAGTATATATTTCTGGGAGCGGATTTGCATACTAAACATGATGGTGAGGTCATTTTTGTGTCATTTTGGCCTTTAGGTTCAAAAATCATGTTTTTGACCCCAAATTGTTCGGGAAAGCTAACTAAAAATATAATTGTGTTTTGGTGAAATTCTGAACTATTTTACTTGTAAAAATCAAGAATTCAATATCTAGGAACGCATTTCTCAATTTTTTATTTTTTATTTTACTTTTTGAAATATTGACAAAAATAGGTCAAAAAGTGTCATGTTTTGTCAAAAATGGTAGCAGCGGTAGGATTTTTGAAATTTTGGACTAATTTTTGATAATATCTCAAAAACTTGGCAATATTTCAAAAAGTAAGAACAAAATAAAACATTCGAGAAATGCGTTCCTATAGGTATGGCTTTCTAGATTCTAAAAAGTAAAAATAGTTCGAAATGGCCAAAAATGATATCATCATCATGTTCGGTATGCAAATCCGCTTTTAGAAATATGTACTTTTATTTGGATTTAATTATTACTTACTGAGATACAGAGAAAAAAAAAATCTGAAAACAAAGGGCTACCAGGGCGCGGCCCTATATATGGGAGATACAGACATTCAGAAACGGCCATTTCAGCAAATTTCATGAATTTGTGATATTTTGTGTTTTCATAAACGACATATTGGGTCATATTGTTTGACATTTTTTGTGTCAAGATTATAATGACAAAATGAGTAATATTATGTGTCATTTTACGAGCATTTTATAAACGACAAAATTAACCATAAATTTGTTTATTTTATTTTATGTTTTTTATCAATGTTAAAATGGTTCATATTCATTGACATTTTACGTATCTTTTTTATGATAAAAGGGGTTTCACATGTCTTCAATTTTTAAATTAAGAGTGGGTAATATTGCGTGACATTTTGTATATCTTACAAATTACAAAATGGGGTTTCTGTGTCTACCATTTTTAAATGACAAAATGGTCCACATTTTGTGACATTTTGCG